>VZTA01014257.1:62783-98820 GCA_013398855.1 Mohoua ochrocephala | reverse complement strand
TAGATTCTTGCATAAGAATGACCTATAAAAGAAAATGAAATAATTTAGGCAAGCTAGATTGTACCAATAGAAAAAACCCTAACATTTGGTCAGAAACTCTTTCCAGGCTTAAATAGAAATAGAAGCAGCATATTTCAAGGTTGAATGACAGTTAAAAGCAACTGTTCAGAATTTATTTAGATATTTTATAAATTATTTTACAAATTATTTTACAGCTTTTTTCTGCTGATCCAGAAAAAGACATTATTTCTGCCCACAGACACTGCTTTGACTGTCCTTGGGCACTCCCTGTTAGAGCAAACTGCTGATACAAGTGTTTTAATAGTACAGCTTTTTTTTTTTTTTTTTAACAGCAAGTATAAATGCAGTCTGTGAGGCACTGTTGAAAATTGTAAACCTACATTCTACTACTTAATAGATTTTATCTTCCCACATTTTTTCAAGCATAGGTAATAGAACTTTACAAACGTAAATACTTTCATTAAACTAAAAGATTTTGCACGACTGGTGCTGTTTAAATGACAGCAACTGAATTATAGGAAGAGCAAGCATAATTCTTTCTTACTGACACTTAACTGTGGTGAAGGCTAATGTTAGATACCAGAGCAGGTTAGGTTAGGTTGCATTTATTGACTGTGAGCTGTGAATCAAAACCACAGGCCTTTTAAGTAAAAGGAAACAGGATGTGCAATCAAGGCTCTGTGGAAAAAGATGCTGCTTCTGGTTGTTTGCAAGGCAAGTGTCATAGTATTATTGCAGACCGAAACTAGTCTGAAACCTAAGACTCCAGTTCCCTGTGAATGTCTTTAGTACCAGTGGTGGATGATGCTGCTTTTTCCTGCCCTCTGCACTGAACTCTCTACTGTACAGCAGGTCTCTTTATGTAGTCCTGCAGTGTATCAACTGAAAGCAGTGTTATTTTTCTCTCTTCCAAGTCCTTCTGCAGCAAGATCAGTAATTTAAAGTGATGTACTGTACAGCACAGTTGAGAGGTTTGAATAGCTGGAGGGAGAGAATGGCAAAATGAAGGCAAATGTGGTTAAAGAGTGGTGCCACCAGGGAAGAAATTAAAGCCTTACTTGGTGTCTGCTTTGCAAGAGTTTGTGGCATAGTGTTGTAAGAATTTTAATTATGACAACCAATTTTAAGAGTGAGTTTCAGTGCTTAACTAATGAGCTTTAATTATGTTTTCTGTTACATGAAGCCATGTAACCTTCCCTTTACTTCATGAATGTACAACATCTGTATCCTGGAGATGCCACATCTAGATTCGAGACATAACATTTGCACTCATTCAATAGTCTTTCTTGCCTGTCTGAAGCAGTTGGTAGAAATCCACACACACAGAGACACACGAAGTGCTACAGTAATGACCTTAAGAAATAAGATACATTAAGTCAGAAGGGGATGTTAAAAAGTGCTTGAAAAATCTAGAGTAAGAAACTGGAGGAAAGAAATGAAACAGCATATTCCTAAATCTGAGTTACCAATCCAATGACATGGTAAGGACTAATGTTCCTGTGCCACCTCAAGTCTTTATCTCTGGAGTGGGTTCACAGCACAGCATCAGTGTGTATGTTCAGCACTGAGGTCACTGAAATAATTGAGTCAGTAGATTATAGCACCAAGTGGATAAGTAATACAAGACCAGAACCAAGATACCTCACCATAAATTCAGAAATAAAATACACCATACTGTAGACACGAAGAAGAAAATTTCTCTCAAGGAATATCCTGGAGAACTATGAGTAAATGTGATGTGCAAAATGACAGAGACCTTGAAGTGGCTGGAGGTACAGATGCAGTATTAAAGGAAAAATAAATTATAAAGCCAGCCAGAATCTCCAGCAGGCAACCTTATCACAGGCTTCTATGCTGAAATTTCTGCTACTAAATTTTTCTTTTTACAAGATGGATGCCTTTGCTAAGCCCTTTTCTTAGTTAATGTAACTCCCAATTAAAGGATCCTAAACTCAAACTTGTCCCTTTTTTTAGAATTAAAAGCACGCTCCTTTTCTGGATACAGTCCTTTGATTACTACTTTTCCTCATGCAGGATTAATGAACTAAGAAGATGTCTGAGGTTTCCCTTTGGTCTTTCTGAATAATTAATTTCTTTATTCCCCATTTTACAGGTCTGTGATTCAATTTGTCACCCTGGGTGCCTTTTCTATGAAACTAGTTTCAAACGATGCACCCAAATCGAGTCATCAGTGTGTCTGTCTTGTCTTTATAGATCAGTGCATTTGTTTAGGTGGCTTTTCATTAACAGTTACAGGTATGAATGCTGTAACAAAATGCATTGTCCTCACTTAAAAGATATGTATTTGTATTGCTAGAAATCCACAAAGGAGCCAACAACTGACTGGGGAAAGTATTGGCAGACTTAGGGATCCACTGCGTTTCTCAGGGAAAAGAACATGCCCTAAAAAAGTTTTCCTGACGAGTTGGAAACATTAGTTGAGACCTGCCTCCACTACTGTCTAGTGCAGTTATATCTTCTCTTTGCTGCTGCTATTACACAAGAAGGTTTTTCCTATACTAAATATGCCCCAAGCATTTTCATTCACATTACAAAGCTTAACAGAACAACACAGAAATATGTATCTGATTACTGTTGCTATACATGCATTAATTTAATAGAACAATGAAACAGAAGTTGTGCTGTTGCCTGTACTGAGCCCTGAACAAGCTCTTAGCAACCCTTGAATCACGAACTGCTCATTTGTTAGTGGTAGCTTCCCTCTCCTTCCTTCACTGGTTTTAAAATCGCTTGTTATCTGGTAACCAAACTGCCAGGATATGAAGGACAATAGGCAGAATCCAGACATTCTGTACGTCTAATAATTCAGAATAACTATCATTAAAGACCAGTCTTTAAAGAAAGAGTCTCAAAACGACATGTGCTCCAGGCCCCTGAGTACCGTCTGCTGCTCAGCAAAGAGTTTCAAGTATTTGAAATACAATTTTGGTCTATATGTAATGCTCTATAATTTAATCAATTTCATTAGAAAAATGAGGTTGCCATTTATTAAAGACATGCTTTTGCCATTTAGTTGTAATTAAGCATTGCGTTCTATAAGTCCTTTTCCAGTTTTCCTTCAGTCCCTTCCTTTAAATAATAAGACTGAGCAATAAACAGTAGCCATATTTTTAAAATTTTATACATATTTCAGCTAGTTATACTCTGTCCATGGATAACTTCTTAAATTTTATTTTTAATATAATAATCTTCTCACCATTTACAGAAGATGAGTCAGAAAGTAAGTAAAATATCTGTGCTAACAATGTCAAATTAATTTTCCTGTGTCTCTGAAAAAGCCAAAGAAGTGGCCTAAAGGTATCTATTTTTATGATATCTTAAATAGGGCAAATGGTAAAAGTGAAAGTACCAGTGTATGTACCAGGTAGATACTATGATTGTTTGTTAAAATCTTCAGGTTATCTAACAGGTTATCTCCATTTTGCATGAAACTGCACACACCTCCTTCAAAATTTCCAAGGTGGAGAAATAGCAAACCTTGCAGGTTTTTTTTCCCCTTTAAAGTACTGCCTGCTTAAACCTTGAAAAAGCTGACTACTGAGATTTTCATTCCATTAAAACCGAAACAGTTGATTAGGGTTGGAGTAAGTGCAAGGATAGCAAATGGAATCTGTAAAATGACCAGCTATCCTAATTTTCTTATGTTAATCTTTTATTTGAGGAGCTGTAATTTGGAACTAATATCTTCCCCTGTGCCAAGCCCTGCAACAACCTCTCAGATGCTAAAGCCTGGATTAAAAACGTTCCTCTAAATCACTACTGTTAATAAGACCAGTTGTCTCAATGGCAGTAAAGCTATTTGCCCAAGTCAAAAAGGTGGATCTCCCTCGGTAGGACAGCCAGGAACAGCAGGGCTAGTGGCACCACCTCAGCATCAGCTAGAGATTACTTTCTGCAGTTTAGAAATAAAAAGTGTAGCTCTTGTGTGCTGATGTCGTCAGAAAAATACCTCAACTCGAGCTCTTACTGTCCTGAGGAGGAAAGAAATACAAGAGAGCGTGTGCTGGGACAGTCTAAAGAAATGAGCCATCCTAGCTCCCTCTCAGTGTCTGGGGAGTTGCTTTGCAAAATTCAGGTAGTGGTTTTCTGGAAGTGAAGACAAATTACATTTAAGCTACTCTGCTCTGATCAAATTCCAAATCAGGAAATGCTGCCTTCAGTTTGTTCTAGAAAGAAAAGCATAGGTAAGTATAAGTTTTTTGTGAAGAAGAACTAAAATTAAATATTTTTATTGACATTTCTCACGGCTTTTGTGCACAGAGAATAATTTCATGGAGAAAAATATATTTTGAATTTTTTTTTAAGTTACAGATCATTATCTTTTCATCATTGACATTTAACATCATTAACCATTTATCCTGACATATTTACCCTATTTTTTACTGCTTTAAAAATATTTGAGTAAGAAACAGAATTCT
The DNA here is from genome assembly GCA_013398855.1 of Mohoua ochrocephala. Lineage (NCBI taxonomy): Eukaryota > Metazoa > Chordata > Aves > Passeriformes > Acanthizidae > Mohoua > Mohoua ochrocephala. Next base: position 94,360 of record VZTA01014257.1, on the reverse strand, counting down.
AAAAAGAAAAAAAGAGACCCAAAATGTCACTGCTGTAGTTCACAGGGGTAAATGCAATGCAATGCAGATTTCCTTGAGATATCTAAAGAGACATTCAGTTAAAATTATCTGTGGGTCCTAAGGCAAGGAATATATGAAAGTTGGTTTCATAAAAATAGGTGTTTCAAGGAAAGGAATGAATTCCTCAAAGGTGAAAACAGCCTCCAGAACTCAGCACCTGCTCAGAACCTGCCTATTCTTTAAACTGTGATCTAGTAATTTAAGCTATGAGAATTTGTGTTTATATGTCTTTCCTGACTAATACATAGGATTTACCTTCCTTTTTTCTATTAAGTTCAACATTTACCATTGATCCATTGTGTCAGGTTTTTTAGATTATAATTTATCTGTAGCAGTGACTGTATTCATATTTTGTATTTTTGTCTGTATTTGTATAGTCAGCCTCAGTAGCCTATAGGCATTAGTGTTACATAACTATTGAAAATAAAAATAATGAAATTACCACCAGGTGTTTATTAATAAAATCAATAAATCTGAGAAGACAAAAATACTTGTTATGAGAATATGAAATCAACTAATAAGGTATGTCACAGAAATAATATTCCTTAATAAAAACTTGCCTTAAAATGATTTAGAATGGGGTGAATTAGAGTAAGTGGCTGAATGTGAACTGGTAATTCACATTGTCTGAAAACCCGGCCCAAGAATAATAAACACAGTAAATGCTTCAGGTGCTTCAGGGGTATTACATGCAATTTTATTTCATGTTCTCAGTAATGACTTGAAATTAGGTGTGAAAGTACATTAACTAAACCTTAAGAACCCCAACCTCAGCAAAAGAAAACACTGTAAGACTTTGGAAATCTGTGTAGAATATATTACATGAGGTTCAGTCTGCTTGGTGAAAGACTAGGCAGACGGGAAAACACTCAGATTAGATTAGAGGCTGGAAAGCAATTTCAGACTTTTCTGAAAGATCCAGAAGCTGCTTCTTGGGAAAACATTGTTGGACACTGCTCTCTCTCACCAGACATTGCTATGGGTAGCCTTTCCCCCACTTATTTGTCTGTTTCTGCCCATTGCCATTCCAGTCACCCCCTTCCTTCCTTCAACCTCTCTCAAACGTTTGCTTTCAAAATAGTTTGTTCCTATTTCTTATCTTAGTTCTTACTAATCAAAAATTGATAGGTTATGTAAAGGAATGAACCTGAATTCCTCAGACATCTACCTGCAAGTTGTCGGACTCCCAAAATAAAGCATCTGACTCATTTATCTATAAAAATTGACCAAAACCTCTAGGAATTCTTTAAATGCAAGCCTGCCATGTATGTTCTTTAACACCATGAGTTGCCTCTGAGAATGTGTGAAAAGAGATCAAGTGTCAATACTTGAAGTATTGGAGAAACCTGAAGAAAGACAAATGAAAACCAGATGCCATTTAAGAGGAAGAGGAAGGGTCTCTTTTTTAGCTCATTGGCCTAACTGGAATACTGTACTCTAATCAACATTTTGCAAATACCTTCCAACATTAGAGATCTTTACGTTCTAATGAAAAATAGCTACAGTATATGTAACAAAAATTTCTACAGCTAGACCTCATAAAGGTGTTCATTTCATTCACCCACTGGTATTTTAGTGAAGATATACAGCAGTATATCAACTGGCCATCTTTGCAGTGAAACATTATTTCTGGCTGAGAAGAATAGAGAGTCTTACCTTTATTTTTCTAAGAAATGCCAAATCTCGGAATTTAACCTCTGCATCTTTTGCTAACATGAAAAGAAAAAGGCTGCATTTCTAGCAGAAAATGGAATTGGTAAGAAAGGCTTCTCCTTAGGACCTGAAGCTTCTTCAAGACTGCAGTTCCTTCAAGACTCTCTCATTCTTTGTTCCTGTGTCCAAAGCTTCTCAAAAATTAATTGCAGTAGACAAAGATAAGTCTACATATTCACATAGACACATTTTTCCAACCTAGGAGCACCGAGAAGTAAGAAAAACAGGATTGAAAATTAGTTATTTCACAAAACCTAATACAGAACAAAACCACATATAAGAATATTCTTTAAATGATATGCATTTCAAAGATTTCATTACATCTTTTACCTGCATGCTTTAACTAAAAGGGAAAAATGGGTGTTGTTGAAATTACTGCATCACTAGTAAAGTCTTTGGTAGACATGGAGTAACTGTGCCCAGACTAACAGGAGTTCTCTCACCTGTCATTTGGGGAACTGAACAGGGTATCATTACTCCCAATGGATTTACTGTCTTTATGCAGGCATAGAAGTTAATTAACTCTATATTTGCATGAAAATATGGATACTTCTTCAAGTTATTTATCTTAGAGATTGTTGGTACGAGTGTTTTTGTTTGTGCAAAAAATTTTTTCTTCCCTGCCAAGTAACATAATAGCAGAAAACTGCAGTATCTTCAGGTTCTTAAGTATAAGTTACTTGCATCGATACAAGAGCTGACCAAAGGTTGGCCATGTCTTCCTCAGTCTTTAATAATCTGAGTATCCAGTTTTCATTGAATTTAAATAGTCTACTTACATCTTACACATATTAGTCTTCAGCCATTGAGATTGAGATGAGCTGTCTTTGAGACATTTATTCTCATTTGGATATCTCATCTAGATATATTTCTGGCTTTTAAAACTTTTTTTATGTAGTTATTTTGCTTTTACTCCTAGAGAAGCAAAGAAGACATCCCTCTCTTTTAGGTCTCTGCTCTTGCCAAAGCAGCCCTTAATAATACTTTTCTCCAAATACAGTGAGAATGAACAGCCAATGCAGAAACTCTGTAGATAAAATAAAGAAAATCTGAGTAGACACAGGTCAGGTCAGAGAGAACACAGAAGGTGGGAAAACAAAAAGTGAAAGCTTTCTTTTATTCTTAGAGACAGAGGATCTCCAAGTACTTCAAATACAGAAAATATGTTTCAAAAACTAACCTAGAATTCGCCTAGTACTATTTCCTATCAATCTAGAATTGCGTTTTCCCAAATATACAATAAGTGGTACCACAATTAGATCTTCCACTGTTTAATAATGTAACATAAACTCATCTCAATGATGGCTAAGAGCAAATTCTTTCAATGCCCTGGTCATTTTGAGTAAGGCACTGATTCAGCACATTTCGCTGTGGTGAGTCACTACTGGAGAGCTTCCACCGAAGACATCTGAAAGCTGTATCTCCAGTACTGACCTCAGGGAATCATGACTCTGCCACCATTGATACTTATCCACCAATGCATATTTTACACTGAATGCAGCTTTCCCTGGGGGTACATATGGGACTTCCCCATCCCTTTGACTATTGGGTGCATCTGTATTCTGCCTCTCAAGCAGCACTGTGGCTGAAATCTGATCTCATGGTCAGATACCGCAAAATGTTTAAGTGCCGTTGCTCACAAGTTTCAAAATAACTTGAAAGGGATTTTAGAGGTTCCTAATAAAAGAGCAATCACTAACAGTAAACATTCATATGACATTTATTTTCAAAAAAGGGAGTGTAACTTCTCCCCAGTTGTAAAACATTTGCTGGTTTGCAAAATGTTGAGGAATTAATTTTTAAAGTGAGAATTATTAATAACACTAGAAGTGCCTGTAATTTCAACAAATCTGTATTTTGAATTAAAGCATGAGGCAGAGAACCTTTTTTCACATGTAACCTCAACCTTGTCTCCACCTCTAAGCGTCATGGTAGTATAATAGCATCAGCAGAAATCACAGCAAAACTTGAAGAAAGCGGGTTGGCTGAATTGAGTGCCCTTTGTCCTGAATTTATAATAGACCTAGGCCATGTCAGTGTAATTTCATTACAGGATTTCAACTAATTTCTCATCTCTTAGAGTTTTCAACATTTTTTTCTGTATAATGCAGGTATTTGCAATACACTAAAAAAAAAAAAAAAAACCCCAACAAAAAACCCCAAACAAGCAAACAAACAAAACCCAAACAAACTGAAAACTCCCCAAGCCTCTAAGGTTTTTTTTCTTGATCTAATATCTTTGGTTCTCACTCCAATACCAGAAATATTCATAGGTGGGTCCAGATTATACCGTTTTACTGTAGCTGAAAGTGATGATAAAAAATTATTTTGGTTGATACCATGTTGACCGAAATATTTTTATTTAGGGTATCTTATCTTAATTCATCTCCCAAGAATGAATCATAGGTAAAATCTCAGGCCTAGTCAGAAGTGATTCCTGATGTACAGATTACATATATTCTTTCATGCAGGGCTTTTCCCTGAAGTCTTCTGCATATATGGCATGAGCATTCATTCTAAAACTGGTTAGAATATGTTTCAGATTCTGAGGCTCAATACCGCTTCAAAGAATGTTCCAAACTACATCCTCACGCTCTTGAGCTCCCTTGCAAAGTAATGATAAACTGGGAAAGAAAGAAATGGGGTTATTCAAAATGAGATTTTCTTGTAAAGACTATTATAGGACAATATGCCAGTGATGGGTGTCACCTAAGTGAAATCTCATGTTACAGGCAAATGCAATGAACAGAAATCGTGGGCAGCTGTATCGATATTTGGTGTTGAGCAATTATAAAAGTGTTAAACCAGTTCTAGATTAACAAGGAACAGAGTTATCCACAAAATTAGTTGTCCAAATTCAACTAATTCCTAATATTTTGTGTATTCAAAATTTAAATGTGCTGACCAGTGAAACACTGGTACATACAACAGTATCCACTGGAAAGGTGTTAAAGAAGTTACAATAAAACATCAGTGAGCAATATCTAAATACATTACAGTATTATTTTGCTGTGTAAAAGAAATAGAAAGCTCTCTTTGTAAAGTAGTAGTCTTTTCTAAATTTTTCTAGGGAAACGTATGAAAATGCATGTGCAATAGAAAACATTGTTTATGAGCTTATGAAAAAAAACCCCAAACTAAACTTGGAAAATTAATTGAATCATTAGGAACTATGCAGCTGAAACACTTACTTTCCTAGTCTTACTATGCCACAGAAACTAGTCAATAGAAAATATGAAAGAATAAACCTCATATAACAACAGATTAATGGACTGTATTTAGAATTTGACAGTTGTCTAGGAAACCAAAAGGGAAAAAATTGGAACTTCTGTTTGAGAGGCTTACACACAGTCCTTGGCTGAATGCGATCGTTACTACACAAGGAAGAAAATGCACATAAAGTCAACATGAAAATAGAGTGCTTTATACCCACGGTTTCACACAGCATATGAAACATGTACATGGATTTCCAAGGCATTTATTCAGGTATCGTGGAACTGTCTAATAAAATGTAAGCAAGCCTTAAGTTTGGAATGTTTCCCAAATGGAATATGGAAGTATGACTTAGATCTGGTCTCTACCTGCATGTTAAAAATCCAAAGGTACAAAGCCTATCAGTTACAACTTCTACCACCTCTTTGAAAGTTATCTCTTATAACGTTGAAATTTCAGTATATTAACAAAATAGTGTATTAATTAGATGCCTATAGCTTTAAGTGATATTTGCTATGGAATGATAGCTGGTGCTATAGCAGCTACCAGAATTCCGGTATTCTACCTATTATAACACTAACTAAAACAAATTGACGTGTAGGAAATACATGGCAAGTAACTTAAACTGTTGTTAGCAAAATCCTTTCAGGAAGACTCCTTTAATGCTCAGTCACAGCTTCACTCAGTGGGTAAGAAATTCCTTCATAATACAGGTTGAATTTTATTTATATTGATTTTGGTCAGAACTTCTGTCTCAGGTCAGATTTCTTCATGCGAGCATTTTGGCTTTAAATATTAGTGACAGGCTTTTCTTTAGACATTTCATCTAAATGACAGTAAACATTAGGATTGCCCTCCTTCAGTTCAATCTGACCTTGGACTCTTGGGCCCTTTTGAAATTGCCTACTTATTTCTGTCATCAAGTTTATACCACTCAGACATAAAAATAACATTACTGATTGCTTTTCTTACTCTAAAGCCTAGTACTTTTGCTTTCATCTATCATAAACAAATTTTGAAGATTATCGGGCTATTACATTAGAATAAACTTAAACAAAATTTTAAAAAACTATTCAAAGCTCTTTGTGATGAGTGGAATTTATTTTGCTCCTTGATAAGGTGCAAGAGTACGAGTTAGGTGTATACCTTCACTCATCGTTAAAAAATGCCCTCTATGTAACGTAAAAGTTATCACAGAACTTAGAGAATTCTTTTTCTATAAAGAGTGCTTTTCAATGGAAAACACACTCAAACATCTGCTGGAAATAAGAACAATTTTCTGTCTATCCCTGAGTGTCACTGTGGAGTTAGGTTAACTTTGCTAAAATGTATAGGGATTCTTCATTCCTATGACTTAGTCTCCTAATTTTGTAGTCCACCAGTTTGAGATCCTTACTGTTTAACCACTGCACAAGCACATATACATTCAAAAGCAAATGTTCTTAATAGCAATAACTGTGGAGAAATTTCTGTGCTCAAGGAAATCAAGTTGGGATCATGTTAATTGCATCTGAGAAAAAAAAATCCTGCATTTTTAGGTGGGACACAGACAAATTCACATTCAGGTTTCCAAGACTGCCACACATATATTTCAAATATTAATAAAAAGGGATAAAAATATTTTTTTATCAGAGTCTTGGTAGAGTTACACAGTTGTCCTCTGTGACTGGTTTTTGAGAAGGCAATGAGGGTTGTTTGTTAAGAAAGCACATTCATTTAAGATCTGAAAACTTTGTATTTGGACATATTTAAAATTGAACCAAGAAATTTAGGTTCCTATGAGTATATTTTTAACCAACACAAATTTGGAATTCGTCAGCATGTCCAAACATTAAAAGATAGTACAATAATGCCTAAGAAAGGGCAGAGTTTTCAGGATATGCAAACCTAGGCAAGCAAGAAATTGGGACATGTGGGCCCAAATTCAGGCGACATGGACTCAAAAAGTTTCTGCTTCTATTCCAGGACTACCAGGCAGTGAAAGGACATAATTTATGAGGAATGGTGACAGATTTTTTCTCAATTAATACAGTAGCCAGGCCACATAGTGCTATGTTGCCCTATATAAAAGGAACTATTTTTCCTGAGAACAATTCATTTCCTCATTTACTTCTTCATCTGCATTTCTGTAGTGATTTTGAACACAAACTTGTAACTTCCTAGAATCCTATATAATCATACAGAATAATATTTTATGGTTAAGCAGATAAAGGAGGTTTCTTCCTTCACATTGTTCTTAAAACAAATCATGCTAAAAGACCATAAACACTGATTCCCTCTCATATTGAAAAGGGGGCCCTTAAAATTAAATAAGCAACATCTAATTTAAGCATAAATAATCTATAAATGGAAATTGCCTGCAGTGTATACTTATCCCAGGATCTTCCTGTTAAGTGGTTATAGTGGGTATGGTAAGGGAGATCACAGAACCAGTAGTGCTGAAGCTCATCCCAGCCATTTTCCTTACTGAACTCTGTGATATCCTCTCAGATTTACCAGTGTGCCTCATTACTTTCATTCAGGAAATCCTGTAAAGAAATATGAGGATGTGCTCAATGCATCTCACAGACAGGGAGTCAGCTGCATGTGCTCTTCAGCTGATCTACACACACATTATAACTTCAGCACCTGTGAAACATCAGCTTTGCTGAGCAGGTACAGCATGTATGCAATCGATATATCTGGGATGTGCCAGCCCCATGCATGAGGACTATACACTCAATACATGCATATTCAAAATGTGACCATTTGATAAGGGTATATGACATCCAGAAGGCTGACCCAAAAAAGTAGCAGGAAAAACATTTCTGCTACTAAGGTTGAAGAAGGGACCTGTGCACATGGTAGCTCTATGATTACACTTCCCTAAGTAAAACTACTCAGTCAAAAAAAGATCAATAGCAATAAAGAATTAATAACTAGAAAAATAATTAATCTGATCATAAATAACCTTTTCCTTAAGCTTTTACATGCAAAAGCGCCTCATAAGTGCTCAAGCTCTTTAATTAAATTTTAACTTCTTTAGTTGCATTTTTCACTGTAAAACACATTCTGTGATCTGTCTTAGTTGATAGAGTAAGTGAACAGTAATTTTTCGTAAGAAGAGGTTACCAAGACTGGGGACCTCATTAAAGTTTAGTAACAATTTAAAATCACAGTTTTAGGGTAGATTACCTGGTACTTTTTGTTTGAGATTTGGATCTTAGTGGGGTTTTTTTTCTGTAGTTAGTTGGTTTATTGTGGTTTTTTGTTTGGGTTTGTACTGGGAAGAAATAATTTGGGGGTAGGTAATGGAAAAATGAGAAACTAGATACTTTTGTGACCTAGAATTTAACTTGCTTACTCCTGTTTAGGATTGCAGCGGTAGTACACACACATTGTGGTTACTCAAGAGCATATGCTGTTCCTACTCTATATTTATATTTTCAAGTATCACAGTCCCTGCCTGAGTTGCTCTTATCCCTATTCCCTCTGCTTTACCTCATCATAAGTTGAGCAAAGTCAAGCAATAACACTATCACAGTAATACACTAGAGATTCCAGCTGTTCATAAAGAAAATTTTGATGAAAGCAGATGAATAGGTTGCATGATACCAGCTCCAGTATCAAGGTCCTATGGGAGTCCTATTGATCAATATCAAACTTAGACATGCCATTGCAAGGTGCTTCATAGCTTTTAATCAGGAGTAGTAGATGCAATGAATAATATCAGGTTTCCAGGACACCTGGAATATATCAGGTTAAGAGGACGCCTTTTTCCTACAGGTGGTTTTTATGGCGGTTGGCACTTGCTTTGATGGACTGATTGACACCACAGCTCAGAGCGTGTACATGTGTTCTGTAAGCAGCCTGAACTGGTGGGCATCAATTTTGCTATGATACCTTAAACCATTTATTTATTCGAGTGAGGATGAAAAAACCAATATATCCTGCAAACGGCAACAGTATACATTACTGCTTAACAACTGTGAGGTAAAAAAAGAAATCAGAAGAGTTACACTGACTGGAAAATAAGCTAACTAAAATTTTTGAAAGTTAAATTTCTAACTTCTAAATAGAATTTTGTGATAAAGAACAGAGTAAATGTAACTTTCTGAAGTTTATTTTCAATAACCATTGTCAGAATTCAGAAAATATACAAATAAAGTACCAAGTATCAGAAACTTGCATTTATTCTCCTTAGATTTAACTGAAGCAGAGTTGAAGCAATTCTTTTCCTTTGTCACCTTGTGGCAAGAAGAGCATATAGGCAAAAGGAGCCAAGATTTGTACTTTAGAGAACAAGGTCACAACTTGCTTGCCTTGTACAAAGAACTTTTTTAGTATCTTCTATTCACTGATTCATCAAAAGTTGTGGGACTCCAGTAATGTAATTAGTACATAGCATACAAACAACAAATTATATTGGGCTGAGACGGGAGCAGCAGAAGGAAGTGGATATCGTCAGTCAGAAAGTCCCATCTTACATCCCACTATCCTTTTTTCCTTCTAAAATCCTTACTCTTTTGAGGGCAAATAAATTTCTCTCCATGCCTAATCTTCATAAGGTACAAGTTAACTCATCTAATGCAATCTGTGAAGAAAAAGAGGTGAAAGCACAAAAGGTGTCCCCAGAATATTGATTAAACCCACCCTACTTTTTATGCTCTCTTCTTTCCCTTGATCCTTACCTGATAATAAAGGGAAATGACCAAACTACGACTCTGACAATCTTAGAGGGCACAGGAGAATTGTTTCATGTTCTCCACTGAAGACGTGAAATTGTCTTTCTTTGCTAGCATCTAGTATTATCTATACGGAATTTTGCAATACTGAGCTTAATTGGCACAGCTCAGAAAATCGGTATAGGGTCCTAACTTCTGCTCATTAGAGGAAAAAATTGTAAACTGATGACACAAGCATCACTTCTGTAAATATCAAGGCCTAATAAACAACAAATCTGTTTAACAGGTGCTATGGAGCTTCAAATTACTGCAGCAGCTCACATTCCTGTCTTTAACAACCTTCCATCCCAAAATGGAGATGCGAGAGAGAGCAAACATTAAATATTAAACTGTTAGAGTTAAAAAGTCCCTTCTGAAACTGTTTTCTTGACAAGTCAATTATGAAAGCACAAACCTGGTATGTTTCTAAAACAAGCATCATTATCACTGATTATTTATCTTGGAGTTAAACAAGGACGCCACAGGCACCATAAAGAATACAAATTAAAACTTCTTTCTTTCACATCACTACTTCAGGTACAGGCCTTGCTTGCTACTCTGAATATCACCTGAGACCCAATCCTGCTTTTTTTTTGTATATGGATTGAGGTGGTGATTTCTAAACTATGGGCTCCTTATTCTGCTGTAAGGGCTCTTTTGGGCTTTTTTTTGTTTTCCTACTGTTTTCTTTTGGAATAATTTCCAAATCAATACGAACATAACACATGTACCTCTAATGTCTATGTGCATCTGTAGAACCACTAGTGAAAAAAAGAATTCACATATCAAAGTGACCTTCAGTAGATATTTTCCTTTTACCTTTAATAACTAACAGCTTTAATTATTCCTGATAACAATGAATGAGACAATAGATGAATGGACAATGAAATGAAGAAATATAATAATTCTTGTGTGGATTTCTTCAAACAGTCCTATTAAGAAGCATATATTAAGCTTGACAGTAATGTTACAGACAAAATGTGGACTATATATTTGGTGTAGACCTCTGGTTAATTAACAGTTGGTGAGTCCATTCTCTCCTACACACAACCATGCAAAAAATGGCATAGAAAGAAAATATTTCCTTATATATTTTTTACAAAATTTAGCTAACAAGGGAATTTCTTCAAATGCTACATATATATATATTGAAAACAGCAGTAACAAACAACGTAGATTGTATTCCTGAATCATCAGAATCTGAGATGCTCAGAATCTTATGAGACCTGCTCTTCCTGAGTCTGAATATCACCAGATTTTTCTTCCTAGAAAACAAGGTCACTTCTATAAAATGCTTGGAATTAACATAGTATACCTAGATAATAAAATGATCTGAATTTTTGAGGACGACTACTGCATTACAGCATCACATTAAGAGTGAGAGACCAGATACCAGATTTAACGAGGTTAAAAAGAAAAAAAAAATCACACCATCATCACAATCAGTCAGTACAAAATGGCTTTGAATTCCCCGTTCCATCTTTGACTCTACCTTAACTGCAAACCAGAGGGAACAATTCAATTCCAAAATGTGGAAAAGATCATGTTGCCATGATTTATTACACGCAAAATTAAATGTTTTGCCAGCTTACCTGATTGAAAGAGAATGAAAGACCACTGCAAAGCCCAGCATCCAAAAATAATATAATATATGTCTCCTCCTGAAACAGTCCAGATTTCCATCCACAAAGCCTTACTAATTGATCGTAATTTCTGTATTCTCGGTGGAAAACACAGAGACCTTTCCAGAATCCTCTCTGCTTCTGCCTCCGCTTCCTGTTCTCAGTCACTCTATGGTACCCAACATATATGAGAAAACAGCTTATTATGCGGAGGGGGGCCGGGGAGGGGGATGCAGGGGCGCAGTGACGAGCCCGCAGCACCTGACGTGGCAGCTCCACCTACTGGTGGCGATCCCGAGCACGGAGCGAGCGCAGCCTCCCCGCCTGCTCCCTCCCGCTCGGCTCTGACCTGCGCTCCCAACAGCTCCGGGGAGGGAGTTCCTTCAGGCAAGGAGCAGAACAGACCGACAAAACCACGCTGACTATTGAATAATCGTTTAAAACACCTTTTCCTTAAAATAATTAAATTTAAAACCAGTTGTCTGTATACATTGAACAGAGCATTTGGTTTTAAACGTGCCTTTTCCTCTAAAAGGCATGTGAAGGGAGGAATGTGTAAATAACAGAGCACAGGCACTGACTGCCTCCCTAACTGGTGTATGCAGAACTTGCTGATTATCTTGATGCTTTCTTATTCATTAAATACTACCGTGTATTTTTGGCACCATGTTCATGTCTTTCAAGGGTGTAAAATGTACTATGCTTATGTAAAAAGCAAAGCTCAAAGTCTTTCCCTTAGACAGGATTCCTGGGCACGTGCAGATTTACGCCTGCTTACCTAGGATTCCTCTGGCCATCCTGGGAAGAATTATTGGAGCAGTGGCTCCAGCACCGCCTGCTCCACGGGCAGCAGTATTGAGTGAATAATGTCCTTCAGGCAGCATATTGTTTTGTCCTGCCTGACAGTTTGAGGAGTATTGCGCCTGTGGAAAGTGAAGCGCAGAAACGCTGAGCAGTGTCAGCAAGTGTGTGCAATATATTGACTCCCAGCCTCGGGGTAGAGGCCACTACGGATCCCACCTAATTGAAAATCAAGCTACCAGCCTGGTTCAGTCATGTGGGATTTAATAAACAAATATGATTCCATAGAAGAAGAATAAATGAGTATAAGAAGCAATTAATATTTTGCTTTCTTGTAGCTCCTGTAGCTCCTTTAAATGCCTTTTCTACAGAGCTTAGAAACAGCCCCATTCTGTGTCCCCTGGTCACACACTTAGTTTTGGAAGCAAAGACCCCATGGCAGCCAGCATGTATCCACCCTGACGGCCCTTACCAAGTCACAACTGCACAAAGCAGTAGGAGTGGTGATAACTGCCTACAACTCACGTCCCATATCCCTCATATCAATAGCTATCCCCTTTCGGTTAGCATTTCTCTTAAAAGGTTTGTGTCAATTTGTGAGTAGTCCTTTTGATTTTAGTTACGCTTGCTGTATGCTTGACAGATATAAACACCAAATTCCTGAATCTGGCAGAAGAAAACAGAAATACATTTTCAGGGGATGTATGTATTCTGTATGTACAGAATAATCTCTGTACACTAAGTGAAAGAGATGTACCCTCACCTTCAAAATGTTTGGGTTTTGTAAACCTGGGGCACACAGGGACGCTCCCGATCATACTGCTCACACAAATCCCCATTTGTTTCAAAGAGACTTTGTGAGTGTGAAAATACACCACAGTCTGATGAAAAAAAAGAAAAGTAAAAAAAAATTTTCTCCCTTTTATTTTAATATTATAAACTTCTAGAAGTTAAGAAGGAATATATTTTTAATTTAAAAATGTTCATTGTCTCTCCACATAGATTTTGCTTTCATGGGATTATGTTTATTTAGCAAACTCGTGAATGATGAGAAGCTGGTGTCTGCATTTTAAATTGCTTAGGAACATTTTTTTGCAAACAAGTCATGTTTTGAAAATCAAACCGGTCCTTGAATAGGACTTTCATTTGCTTACATGCTACATTTCTTTTATTTATCATTTTTAATCTTAAAAAAATTTCTTCGGGGTCTTCGGAAGTTTCCTTTAGAAAGTCTTTACATCATTGACCAAAGGTAATCATCATCTAGTAACGTCAGAGTTAAAGGCGAGTTATACATGTTGAACCTGTTTTTCCTGGAAAACTAAAGAAATTTGAATCCAAACAACAAACTATTTCAACTTTAAATAAGAAAAAATAAGAAATGTAGTCCTTAATACTAGCTGTGTAATTCCAACACAAACAGGTATTTGAAAAACAATTTTGAACCTGATCTGGTTCAGAGATTTGATTCTCTGCTAAGTTTTATAAGAGTTTATTCTTAGAATAGCTAATTTTTGTGAACTAATGTTCCACAAGATGGTTAGATTAACGTCAAATTACTAGACAACTCCCAGTCCTGCTTTTTTGTGGTAGTGTCCTTATATTTATTGCAATCTTCTGTGATATGCCAGTTGGCACAATGACCATACTTAATGTATTTGTCCATACCAAGATAGTCTTCTCATAGGTGTAGGTGCGCTATTAGAGAAACGTTATGTCACTGATATAAACAATTCAATTATCAATCTTCACACTAAAGGAAAAATCCAGAAAATCTAAGTTTTGTTTGTAGAAATGCTCATGCCACACAAAGGCATGGTAAATATTCATTTACAGAACCACAGAATGGTTGTGTTGGAAGGGACCTCTTGAGATCATCTTGTCCAACCTCTCTTCTAACGCAGGCTCACCTAGAGCAAGTTGCGGGATCACGTACAGCTGGGTTTTGAATATCTCCAGGCAAAGAGACTCCACAGCCTCTCTAGGCAATCTGTTCCAGTGCTCTATCACGCTCAAAGTAAAGAAGTCCCTCCTCACGTTCAGGTGGAACTCCCTGTGTTTCAGTTCGTGTTCACTGTCCCTTATTCTGTCACTGGGCACCATTGGAAGGAGTCCGGTCTCATCTTCTTGACATTTGCCCTTAAGATATTGTATGCATTGATAAGATCCCCTCTCGGTCATCTCTTCTCCAGGCTAACCAGGCCCAGATCATACATAGCTCATGTACGGCCTATATTCTTCTTTAATCATGTACACAGTTTGAAGCATGTTCTTAAGAACTTTAAAATCTATCAGTGGAACAACAGGGCACAAACAAATAGCTATACACATTTATAATATAAATGCATCAAACCATCTATATGGAACAACTCCCCCCCAGATCTCTGAAGTTTTAAACACAAAAATATCATTAAAAAAAAACCTATATAAAATGGATATATGTGATACCTAGCATATATACAAAATCTCTCTCCTTCCTTTCCTCTGCCTCACTAGATCCCACTGCCAGATCTGAAAATCAGAAGTGGCCATTCAAAGACAACAACAAATAGGCTGCTTTGACAAAAGTAATTTATAACAACTCCAGCCCGACATTTGTTTCAATTTAAATTATGAGTACAACTTTTAATGAATCATCACTAGAACTTCAACTCAGAAATTGCATTTTAAAATGTAGCTTGAAAAGCTCTGACATTTCTAAATAGTCTGTCTGGGAATCCTGCCCCAGGTGCAGTTTTGCTCCCAGTAAAGACTGAATAAATGCAAAGCTATCCAGTCATTTTTAACTAAACAGCTGAAATACAAATGTTGAAATATCTTAGTTCCAAAGAGAAAAATAATTCTGAAGTGATAAATATGAATGAATACAGCCCTTGTATGGGGTTTCATAAGGGCAAGCCCTGTATCTAACATGTAAGTTTTCAGCAATGCAGTCATCAGCTTGTTTTCACATCAAATATTTTATTTGATTAATACAATTATTTTTTGACAATAGCTCTCTTCAGTAATTCTCAGACACTTTTGTGAACACTAACATGTACTTAAAAGCACCAAAATATAAAACACAATGTTATAACCATTCCTTCAACTACTTATCAATATTACCTTTTGAAAGAGATCGAAATTGCAATATTTAGCTAAGTGTAATGAATGTGACTTGAATTCAAGTTCAACACTGGCTGATATAAGTATATAAATATATCTTTAGTTTCTCTCTTTTTTGTTTCTCCTTTTGTCCCTAGTGTGCCAAATCAAAAAAACTGCCCACTTTTAATAAATTTTGTGCTAGCTACTAATGCATATTTACAAGCCATGGACCTGACATAGTGGCTTTCCAACCAGTAATCTGCACTTTTACTTGAGAATCTATTTTAACAGGCCATAGAGCATAGTATCTGACAAATTAGCTGCTTTAAATTATTGCTAACATCATAATAAAGACATATGATCAGCAATCTGTACTTTAATGGTTATAGATTTTAATAATAACAAAATTATTTTAACATTATGTTATTAAATAATAGTTAAACCCCTCCAACTCTTGTAGAAGAATCAATAAGAAGGCCGTACACAAATGGACTCAGTTGTGGTAATTCCATCCATTCAGTAAAAAAGAACTAAAAATAAGTCACAAAGCATAAACCACCCCAACCACCTTCCATATGTGCCTAAGTGCTTCCAAAATATTGACCTCAGGTTAACTCTTTCCTGTTATTCAGATGAACTACAATCACAATCATAAAATTATCGTGAGCTGAACAAAATGTACACAACAATCACAGCTTAGAGCTACCTTAAAATATTCACTTTATAAATGCATATACTCTGTTCATATATTTAGAAAGAGTAGGACATCCACATTTTGAAGAAATAAAGTCATTGTATGAAACTGATGTCTAAGTTCAAGATAATTAGCAGCAGAAAATAATAAAATAACTGATCAATAAAAATTTTTTCTTACGCCAGTGATCCTCAAGCTAGAGGTGGGTCTAGCTGGCACACTGCTGGTCTTCAGGAGCTTCACAGCCAACTTCCCTTGGCATTATTCACTACTTAGTGAGAGATTTGGTGAGGAGTTCCATAGGTTAACTGGAAAGATGCACCTTTCCTATCATATACGTTCTACATGTTTCTATCCTCTAGCACGCAGCAGGCACTGCATCTGCTGCCACTGCAGAAGCAGTTCACAAATTTCCGAGTGCTAGAAGCAATATTTCTTCTAATCTTGCTTGATGAGGTTTTTTTATTTTATGTCTATTTCAGCACAACACAGGAGAATCATAGAAGGCAACTAATTTATTAGGAAATACGTTTTTTCATGACATATGCCTCAAGAACTTACAGAGATACAGGCAAACATCTTAGGAGGATTCTGAAAAATACTAGATATTTATATGGGTAATAAAGTTAGAACGGAGAACAGGCTGACTCAGATAATAAGGGTTCAGCATCTAAGGCTTGCAATCTCCTTGTGTAACTTCCAGAACTTAAGGTATATATGTGTCTCAGTTCCTCTCCTATCAAATGGAGATAATTCCTGAATTCAGAAGGGGCTATAGGATAAATTAATTTTGTTAGCCAACAAAGATGTAGAGATCAAGAGTGCAGAAATATTTTATTATTCCTTGTAATGTCCAAAGAGGCCAGCCAGGCCTAAGAAGCTATTATGTCAAGCACCATATGTTCACAGGACATGGACCATGTTCAAAAGGATCTACCATATATATGACAAGACCAATAAACAAAGATGAAATGAAAGCAATCAATTTCAGAGCGAACAAATACGATTTAAGGTAGGCAGATTTTAAAAGGTGGAGAAATGAATTAAATGGTACCTCAGCAACAAGTGCACTAGTGTGCTCTCAGAGCTAGTAACAAAATCTAATAATGTTCTCCCAGGACACCTATAAACAGAGAGATTGCATTCATATGTTTTCATTCCATTTATTGCTACTGAGTCGTGTGGTTTAATTGGTCAGATGAAGGGTAATCATCACTCGGAGAGAGAGGAGGTTTTGTTAAACAAACCTCAAGTTATGATTTATTTATTTGCTAGTCTTTAAAAGCTGGAATGCCTAGAATAATTGCTCTGTTTAACAACATATGTTTGCTAAGTTGAGTCTGCTTTAGAAAGTTTCTCTGCATCTCTTAGTACATGTTACCTGCACTAAAAAAGTACCTTTATAACTAAATCATGAAAATATATTACACTGAGAGAGATGACACAACATTTCAAACAATTGACTCTAGTATGTTAAAGAAAAATAATTGTGCCTTGATCTGCTTTTGGCCAAGAATGATGAGGACACAGAACATGTAAACTGTGTGCTGCACTGAATTGTGAAGTAAGCACAAGTTAATGCCTTAATGGTTCTACTGTATGCATACAATGCCACTGAGAGCAAAGGTGGAAGTGATATGTTCTTTCAAAAACCATTGTACTTACTCCTTTTCAAATCTGTATCCACCATCGGTCATTAAAAGGGACTTCATTGTTAGCCTCAGGCAGAACAGAAATTACTGGCTTTAAACTTTGAAAATATTACAAATGCGATATAAAATAGTCCGTTCTTCAAAAGTAGCTACCAAGACCAAAGAGATTTCATTATGTAGAAAAATGTTCAGAAATCTTTTAAATTCCAAAGCTTTTTTTTCAGGTGGAGGTAAAATCTGGCAGCCTGCAAAAATAAACCTCAGATGCAAAGATTTTAGATCTAAAAGAAATGTAACAAAATTCAAAGATTGCTAATGATTAGTAGTCACCAAAGCAGTTTCTCTTAAAGTAACTGGAACTGGGCAGACAATATACTTCATATTTAGAATAACCTTAAAGTTCAGTTTCACTTCAATGAGTAATTTGCGAAGGCGACTCTCAGATGTTAAAGGCAAGAACAATAGGCTTTATGATTTCATAAGAACTAAACAAAGGCTAATAACTTTTGATTGAGATTAATTCATGTCTTTTAAAAAGATGACACATCAATGAACCACTGTTCAATCTGCAGACCTGCCTTTTGTCTTTGCAATTTACGGATTTAGGTCTAGAGTTTGAGAGTTAAGAGATTTGGGGATTAAAAAATATAAAAAGGAAAAGAAAGGGTTCCAAATACGTGAAACAGCTATTTCTTTGAGGCCTGTAAACGACAGGCATAGATAAGTGTCTGTTGGCCAGAATAGCTCCAAGCATTGCTCCTTAAGCTTAACATCCCATGCGCTGTGGAAACTGGAGTTTGACCTTTTGCTCCATCTCTTCTGGGCAAATGTTTTTGCATGATTTAATAGAATAGTTATTTTTTATGCAGATGACTGTTAGTCATGCTCTAAGAGGCAAAGAGAAATTTCTGGTAGAAACGAGCTCTATCAGCATGGTTGAATAAGCAGAAAAATTCTTCCAGCTATCCTGGTTTTAGGACACTTAAAAAAAAAATCAGAAAATGAGATTTGTTCAATGGATATTTTTTTTCATTCCTATGAAGTTCCTATAATTACTATTAAAATGATTAATAAAACCATGAATAAATGATGTTTGTAGGTGTCATTGGAGAGCTTCAGGAGACTTAGAATCAGCTCTGAGAGATTTGCTAGGATCTCTCTGGATCTCTTCTGAAATTTTCATAGAGAAACTCTTTACTTTCTCACAGACATGTAACTGTTTGAAAGTTTGTGCCACTGAAAAATCCAGTTTTTATTGCAAAATAAAAACTAAGAAAACTCCTGTGGATCTCAGCAGTTAAGTCTATTGTCTTTTACTTACTGCAGCCCTTTACTGTGGTATATGTGAGATCTTATCATGTCTCATTTTAATTGTACTCTTCATGGGAGATACAGAAAATAAAATCTCACTTTGCAAATGAGCTTTACCACTAAGAGGTAATTGCCATATACCTCCAGATTAAAGAAGTGAGAGAGTGAGAGACTGTAGAAGGATTAATATTAAGAATAAATGTTTCCCTGAGTTTGTGTATATTTTTTATAATGCAGCTGAAATTCATGTTTATTACCAGTACAACTTTAACTAAATTGCTACTCTGCTGCCAAGAATTACATATTAGTACTATTACAAGCAATAAAGATTCATATAATCTCCAAATTTCTTGTAACAGTTTTAACTCACTTTTAATATTACAGATTTCATTAATTCAAATGATTTTTATTTTTTCTTAGAAGTTCTTAGTTAGTTTATGAAGTTGAATTAATATTCAAAAATTTAATATCACATACTCCAATGAAATGATAATTTTGTGAAAAATACATTCAAGAAGTGACTTTAGAATTAGGCTTTAGAATATCAGCTTCAGCATTTTCGGTCTCAAGTAGGCCTATATGCATTCATGATGCATTTCCATATTGATACAAAGCTGTCAAAGTATATTCCAAAGTATCTCGCGCTGCGTGCCCCACTGGGAAGCGCGGGCACTGAGGAGCAGAGAGGCCGTGGAGCGAGGCTGCGCTCCAGCACCGTGGACAGCGCCCACTGCGGGTAACACGGGCGGCACTTCGCAGGGAAACCCCTTACAAGTATGGGTAGTTCTGTATAAAAGCAGTGTTTTAAGGAAAAAGTTCCTTAAAGTCAAACTAGAGTGCATTTTTTGGAGGCAATAGGATTTCTAAGATGCTCAGTCCATGCTCACACAGTAGGTGTTTCGACCTATTATTATCACTGCTTGCACTATTTTAGCATTTCGGAGTCCTTTAAGTGTCCAAGATCCCATTGTAGGGCTTGAACAAGCATGAAAATGTATCACCTTCCTGGGACACTCCAAGGCGTTGGGATAACCGTGATGAATGGTTTAAGCTGACACAAATATCAGTCATTACTGAAATGGATTGTCTCTTCAGCTACTCCCTTGTGTTGACAACACTGATTTTGTGACGAGTTAGATCATGGATCCTAATTATAAATGCCACGGTTTTCATCTAGATCCATTCCTAGTTAACTTTGCACTTTTTCCTCCCCCAGGCCCCATGTTTTGGTGTGATTAAATTTTCCTCCACAGCTGAGAATTGCTGAGCCAACCCCGCATGCAGGTGGCTGCTAGCTGTGTGATGTGACAGAGCAGGTGTACGTGATAGAAATAGAAGATAAAAGTAGAAACAGTCAGCTATACAGCATTCCGGTATAAGGTATCCTTTAGTAACAGTAAATCCAACACTGCTATTATGGGAATTGTGGCTAGAGACAACTGGGGTGAGGCAGTCAACTTGCATATTAGTCTTTTACAACTAATAGTATTCAGAATATCAAAGATCCGTTCTAAGATGCTATAAAATGCAACAGAGCCTTGGATTAAAGTAAGTAAAACAGATCACCCTAAAAACTCTTTATTGAGCAATAATGTAATGTAAATGTAGTATGGATGTGGCCAGTATAGACCTGGTTACATCCAAGCATCCATTCCTTCTGTCTTACTTAACTGGGTTTTTTTCCCTCTGGCTTTCAATAAATATATAAATGTCATTTATGTTTTGCAGGATCAATAATCAAAGGGAAAAAACTAGCACTCTTATTTTCTATTGTTCCGTAGTGGAGAGTTCTGAATGAAGAATGATTTCTTTATTTCTAAACAGAACATGCATTAGTACATAATAAAATAAAGATATCAGGCAGAACCTTGAGTTTTCTGCAATTACGTGTATACTGATGTATTCAAGTACTTTCCTCGTTGTAAAAAAAAAAAAAAAAAAAAAAAATCATGTTGTATAGTTTAAATCTCAAGCCAGTTTTCAAGTATTGGTAAGCACTGCTCAGTGTTCCCGTGTTTTAAGCTGTGTACTCGAGGGTAACGCGGTGCACAAGCTGTGCGGACAGGGTGTGCGGGCTCCAGCGCGCTCGGTCCTGCCAGGAGGTGGAGCCAGCATGGAATCCGCTGCCGTTTCGTTTCCTCCCTCTCCACTCTCCCCCCTCCCTTTTTTTCCCCCACAACCAATTTTCCGATCGATGCTGGGATTCAAGGAGTGAATCTCAGAACAGGAAGCAGGCGAAGAGACTACAGAATACTGCAGAGGTTCCTTTGTTGCTTTTATGGGGAGGTTCTTTATTTCTTTCCTTTTTCATTTCAGTGAAATCAAGAGTTTACAAGCTTCTTTGCCCAGGAACCTGTACCTGCAGTAGAAGGAGCCTCTCATCATCTATCTACAAGTGTATGGATATTTCTTATGCTATGATTTTTAATTCTCTTTTAATCAGGTAAGACAACACTATATTTAATTAGAATGCTACAAACCAACAAATTCTAGCTGGTTTTTACCAAGATTCTTCTCTTGTGGTGCCACACCTAGTTTTCAATTAATATTAATAGAGCAAGAGGAGAGGAAATAATAGCCATTTTTGCCACTGCATGGATTTTTCATAGCCTTTAACTGGGTCTTAGCACAATAATGAATAAGGATGTTGCTCTTTGGAGCTTTCTGGTCTTATGTTTTTTAAGCTTGCATGCTTGTAATAAGAATTACTTTTGAGTTTGTGATTTTCATCTCAATTGTGGTAATTTGTTGTTGTTGTTTTAAGGTGGTCATCCACAAGTGTTTTCTTTTTCTGCTGGAGGCTATATTGGAGCTGTATTCAGAATACAAATTGGAGTGTGTTTTAAAGCACACAACTGCATCCCTGGGATTGCACAATTTTTATGCAGAGATATACTGTTGCTTCTTTATACCATTTTCAGTGTGAGGCTCTCTTTACTTCCTAAATTCGTCATTTTTTTTCTGTGAGGCATAGGAGATTTACAGGATTCTCCCCTCCCTCATCTCCCAAAACAGCCTCTCCCTGATGGAAGACAGAATGGAGGACTTGTCTGTGACTAAACATGGTTTTGCACTGCTGCATATACCATATGAAACACATATGTTTTGTGAATTGTTTTATATATATAAGAATGAAATTTTTATTTTAAAACTTCATTCCATATTGCATGAGAGAGAAAAAATATTCCTTTCATTATTTTTTTAGAAGCACGATACCCACTGGGAGAGACAGCAGAATGACTCAGGAGGTGGGAAGCTCATGCAGCACCCCCTGACTCTTCTTTCAAACCTTCTGGTCTTTTTCCTTACCTTCTCCTAATTACACCAATAATGGTTTTAGTTGGGAAAAACAACATAGAAATGCATTGACTTACACAGCCATAGATCAGAGAAGGGGCTCAGTAACCAGTTTGTGAAAAAACAGAGAATGTGCAATCAGTTTTTCCCCTGTTGCTGTCTATTATAAGGTGGTAAGTAGCATTTCATCAAAATTTTCACACACCTGTGTAAAGGTAAACTTTTTTTCTTTTTGTGGTGATTAGAGAAGCAACAGAAAATTGCCTGTTGGGATTTGAATCCTAGATGCTGTGTTGGCTTTAGATGATTCCATAGATACAAGTGAAACGTTAAGAAGGTTCACACACGTTCTCGCCATCTCTGCAGGTTGCCTGCTTAGCTGTATTTTTCTGATCAATGTTTACAATATGTATATCTGGGTATGGCTCAGCCATTGCAATGTCTGAAGGTCTCTTCACTAGATGATAAAGGTTCCTTCATCCTTGAACGGATCTGGAGAAACGATGAATGATCATGTCCAAATGATCTGCAATTTCTTCCTCTGGTGATAAATGCATTAAATAAATGATGCTCTCATATGTCTATAGGCCCCACTTCAACAACAACAGGCATTTCAATGGGATGACTCACATTCTCAATATTAGGCAAGTGGATAAATACCTGGCTCTGTTCTCTTGATTTTCAGACTGCACCGATTTTTAGAGAAAAAATAATATTTGTAATCATAGAAATTTTGCAGCGTTCATAAAATGCAGTTAGTAGGTCAAATGAGCACGTAGCTTCAAAGACAACCTATAGATTAACTTTTTTATGTTTAAAAAAATAAAATCAATTGAGTTATTAGGGGCCTTAAAGGAAAACATAGAAGCAGAATTCTTACAGACTTTGAGTATATTTATTGTGAACATTAGGTCTTGGGAAACAGAGGAACATAAATGGCTGTATCATATCAAAGCATGATCCAGTTACCTTTCACTAGGAATAAAGTTGGATATTTCTGCAGGAGTTCAAGCAAAACTTGACTCTAAGAGAAAGCTGACCTTCCCTACCTTGTGTGAAACTTAAGTATAGGGGCTATTAAAGCCAAAATACTGAATTACTCTGATTGAAGTGTACTCCGTACCCATATAAGCAATAGATCTCAACAGCAGAGACCAGTGTACCCACCCTGCAGCAAGAGCCCAGCATCAGTTACACTGCCAGCGCTGCTTCCTTGATTTCATCACAGACCTTGATGAATGGATTCGTGTGGTCACTACCTGCAGCCCTGCTCCACCCTCGAGTAGCCCTAAAACTCTCCCACCAAAGGGATGGAGAGGACACTGAAATCTAACATAGTTTATCTGCTTGACTCATACCTGGTAGCAAGAAATGTAACCGCAATCCCCTGTTATGCATTCAGCTCGGCTGGAGCACAAAAATCTCAAGCAAGATTTTCACTGTGTTGCTTCCAATGTTTTAAGGCCATAGACATGCTCCCACCAGCTTTTCCAAACCACAGTGTGGATCCTTTGCAGCTGCAGACCCCGGGCCTGCACCCACCCTGAGTGGAAGTGGCCTCTCGCCCATCAGAGTCCTCCTGTTCCCCTCTCTTTGCCCTCGGCCACAGCTTGCCAAGCAGGCATCAGGAATCCCAGGGCCTCCTTTCTAGAGGCTTCCTGAAGTCACTCGAGTAAATCTATTTCTTGTACTTTCTCTCATCTTGTGGACACCCACCAGTCTTAGAAATGCTGGGTTAGAAGACATTTCTGCCAGTGGTGACCTGTATCTCCCGTTCCTCTGTTACTCTCTTTGAAAGACAAATAATGTGCCTCATTTCCCAGAGGTGCTAATGAGGAAAGGCAAATGATATTGTGAATTACTAAATGCCTTAAGGATTAAAGAAAAAAAAGATGAGGAAATTAACCATTCTGTACTCAATGCATGCTTGGGAGGATATGCTGTAAAGAAGGTTTGGGACCAAAATACTGACAGAGGACAATGTAAAGAAACATTGAATAACTACATTCTTGCTATTCGGTTCAAATTCTAAGTTTGCAACTTTACCTCTCTTATTTTTGCTTCTGAACCTACTATTGTTCCTTTTCCAACCCTTACCTCCAAATGAATTTAGGCTGCTTCCTCTTTCTGCCTCCGACTGGTTTGGGACCAGCAGAAGGGTTTTGCTTCCACTCCTGCTTTCAGTGCTGGGTGCCTCAGCAGCTCTCAGCATTAACTGCACTGAAGGGGCTGCTAATGTAGAAACACAGCCAACACATGGCAGCTCTCTAAGTATTTATTACAAGCCGCTAAGAAGCTTTTTCTGAGCATATCTAGAAATTATTTTAGAGAAGTGTTGAATGGCCAGATTTCAATAAATTTAAACAGGAGCAACAAGATTCAAACTCGTATGTTGCCTGAGCAGCCTACTTGACACAATCCAGAGTAAATAGGTTGTAGCAAAAATTCTCAAAAAAACTGGCTGGAAACACATTTTAATGCTGCAGTATTACCACCATGCTTATTAAATAAACACAAAACCAGTTTTTAATCTTCCTGTTAAAAACACATCAACATAGATTCATCATTCTTGCCTATTGTTTTTTAAACTTGTACATTAGGAAAATAACACTTTCAAACTTTTTCCAATAAGCCGACTACAAATGTACTTTTTCTATTAAATGGTGAAGTTTTTGTTGTTATAAGCATTCAGACTGAAAGGACACATGAATCTGCATTGTGAAGTTAATCTTTTCTTTCTAATTTCATTGAAAGAAGTATCTCACCATTTATAGTGCCATTAAAGAAATAAATCCAGACTCAACAATTAATATTCAGCAAAGCTGAATGTATTATTAAAATATTCACATGATGGAAACTATTAAGGAAACAAAACTCGGTCAGGTTGTTCACACTATATGGAAAAAAATTTAAAAAATCAAAATATCAGCAATGACTTATTTTTATGTCTCTTGAGCTGAAGTTCAATGATTGTTCTATGTAAAGTTTTCTAAGGTTTTGTGTAATTGTGATCCTACTCGCTGCTTGATTCTTTGCTTGGTTTCCCTTAAATGTGCTGATTTGGGCCAGAAGAATCGTTCTAGCTAATGCTAGTTGGTTCTCACCATCTTTCTGGAGATCCTCAGAGGTAGCTGCCATTATGCATTAAAAATGCAAACTTCCTCCACCGGGAGGCTCATGTTCAATATGATAATGATTGCTCCATTAGCAAGGGGGCATAGCTACCTTACCTACACAAACTGATAACATACACCGTGAGCGAGCACCCATTTAAAAATTATGAATGTCCAGGTCTTGAACGTACAGCAAGTGGTCTTCTGATGTGGCCTCGTCCTGGTTTTATGCCGTAAGGTGTCGATCGTCTGGTCTTAAATGGGGTTGTAACATACAGCTTTTGAGTAATTCAGATGTCAAACAACCTGCTCTAGCCAAAATATTGGGTACCATTCAACACTGCAGGAAAAAGAAGGATGGCAGCAGGTTCAGGTGTACAAGCCTACCTGATTATTTTGACCTGTTACCTTCTGACTCCATAGCTTTCTGGACACTGATACTGAGCTAACTTAATTAACACTCCAACGTTTCCTCACCTACTGCTGTCATTTCTCTCATAGCAGGGTGAGTGTTGCTTTAGTTGAATTACTAGCAGCCTTTCAGAGTGGGGCAGAAACAGTCTTCCTTTCTAAATGGGTGTTAATTACACATTATTTTTTTCCATACCATCTTCACCACGTCTCACCATCCTCAGTGTAACTGCAAAATCCTCCACAGACTTTGACCCCAATGTAGTTTTGTTTGATGATAAATGTAAATGACTCACTCTGAAATTAGGAGTCTGACTCAAGTTCTCTAAAGCAATACACTCTGTTCTAGACTCACCCGTTTGTCTCAGTAGGATAACAGATATAGTAGGAGCTGTATTCCATACATGTATACAAAATGGAGACAGATACATGCAAAAAAATTTGACAGTCTGTGATCTCGAGAAAAATAGTGGTCGGAGTTTAATGAATCATAAACTGCGTGGAGCAAGGTTAGAAACAAATGTCCTTTGTCTAGACACTGGCATCTGAATTTGCTGTTTAAAAATGAATTCCATAAACAGGTGCCAGTACCCGAGTATCTAAACGAACCATGTGCTTATAGGCAAGTCTATGGCAAATTTCTAAACAAACACTATAATGAAACAAGAACTCTGCCCGGGATAGTTGAAATTTGACAGCCTATCTCTAAGTATGCTCATTGTATTTTGTGTATTAGTAAACATTTGTACCGAAGGCAAACCAGTGGAAAATCCTACTTTTTGGGCCACAAGGCAAGCTTTGTTAGATAAGTCTTCCCTCCTGGAAGTCTCTGGCAAAGTTATTTTAACTGGCACTGTAGCACGCAAGGTCGTATCCCGAGAGTTTAACAGGTGTATTTGTAGAGTGTGTGAGCTCCATGTGTTTTCTCTTTGCTGAAAGTCAATAATGCAACCATGGAAACTAAAAGATAAGTACTGACACCAGGCAGGATGAAAAAATCTTCCATCTGTAGTTGTGTTAACCTGAAAGCAGACATGGGGCAAACACTGCACAATTGTTTGCAGATTGAGACTTCAGCGATGGCTGCACAAACACCCTGTGCAAATGCATTCACACAGGTTAGATTTTTCAGTGCAGAGGCTGGTTTCCATTTTGTAAAATGGGAAGCACCACAAAAGTGCTGACGGTAAACAGCCTCCCAAGTACCACGATAATACTACTGAAAAGTTCTCCCAGTGAAGCAATGAAAATGTGCTTTGAAAATACTGGGGTGCAGGTTGAGCTTTACTTTCATTTGGCTTCCAGAAAATACCAATAGATGAAATGGAAAGCACAGAATTATACTCTCAGAAGCAATGGGAAGATGGAAATCTTTAAAGTTATTAAGGAAGTCAATTTGATTAGAAAGAAATAGACTGTAAATGTTACTGGGCCACACTTATAAGAGTCACTCTTCAATAGAATAACATTTTACATCTTGCAAACAGTTTGCTTTTGTAGTTATGTTGGCTAAACATATGCAACAGTCAGAACATTTTCAAGACTTATTGTTTCAAATTTTTTTAACGCTATTTTCAGTTAGAGTTAACATTTAAAGTGCTTCACAGCCTTTACATTTGTGACCACAAAAAGATATTCGTGCTTTCACCAGCTGAAGATTTTATGAATAACATGATCTTTGATCTGAAGCAAAGCTTTGGCCCTCTAAGCCAAACCAAAGGCAGGCTACTCTCACAGAGAGAAATCTGGTACTTTACTCCACTAGCATCCTTCATGGGAAAAAAAATTTAACATAAGCCTCAGGGTATGATGATGATGATGATGATGACCTTTAATATTATACAGGACACTTGGGTGTTATTACTCATGCTGATATCTTGCTCTGTAGAGTGGCAGAGGCTGGGAACTCAGGAGAAGTGTTCTCCATTGCTGGGAAAGGGATTATATAGCTTTTCTCAGTATTGACCTCACTTCCAAATTAGTTCATGGATTCACACATTCTCAAAATAATCTGTCCTTAGTGAGAAAGATGAAGGATATGATGCAGAAATGGAGTGAGCTGGTGAGCTGGTATAAATATTGTGAGGATGGGCAAACAGCTCGGGAATTGTGATAAGAAGAGGAAATATCATCTGGGAATCTAGAGAAGAGTGTCTGACGGACAAGAAGCAGTCAAATGTAGAGTGGGGGAAAGAGAAATTTTAGAAAGGTATAGAAATTGAGTTTATATGAAAAAAAGTAAAATACATTATAAAGGAAACATTGATTTGTGTATCCATGTTTCTGTATGGAAATAAGCAGTGTGGCGTGCACAGCTCCAGTGGGAAAACCTCCTTGCAGTGGTACAAGTTGCTCCAAGCTCCAAGTTGCAGGTGATGCTGTGAGCAAGGAAGGCATCTAAGAACTCTTTGGGGAGCTCCTGTATTCCCTCTCATCAGAACCTGTTTTGCTGGCTCAAACATAGTGGGAAAGGAAAAACTCTCCTAAGGAGGTTTTCAACATCTGCTCTGCTGTTTTATTCACACGTACCAACAAATGCAAATGGAGTATATTAAAAAAAACCCACTTAGGAAACTTAGGAAATTATTCTGGACTGGAAAAAAACTATCAAACTCCACTGAACAAATTTCAGTTCCAAACAGTCCAGTTACAATTGGCTGCAGCCGTATTTTAGCCTAGAATTTTGTAGATTGTCCTCAGCAATCTTTCTTTTCCCTATAGTTAGAAAATACTATAATGAACAAGCCTCCACTCCCTTTTTAAAAAAAAGTTACCTGAACCTGCATTTTTAAAGAAAGTGACTGAACTTTAGAGCTGTTAATTGTTTTCTCCCTCTTATGAAAACAATTAGGAGCTATAAAAAATTAGTTTTGGGCAGATACATGATGTAAGTATTCAGCTTTCCATTTCTGGCACATTTCCATACTTCTGTGCCGCTTCTCCTTTTTTTCTTAACATCACTACCCAGGAAAGTGATGTCCAAGTATGAAACAAGGCACCCATGTTACTGCAATAATACTTTGCCGTAAGGTAACTTACTAAGGGTTTCTCATGAATTTGGTGTGTTCCAGCTGAGACTCATTTTAAATCAGGGGACTGGTATAATCCACACCGTGCAGAATGTCAGAATAAACACTCATAACCATCTCCTCTGATCCTACACTTATGAATCTGCATTGCTCCCTCAGGCCTTTCAAGTTTCTTGATGGAATAGTGATACTACCTTCCTGCTCTTACTTAACCACATGTGTCAGCCATAGGCACTTTGTCCCTCAGGATAAATTGATCCATAAAGATGTTTTTATAGTGTTCAGAATACTCTCAGTTTATGTCTTGATATGACAGTTAGGTTTTCAGGACACTATAAAAGGCAAACAGAAACTGGGCCTGGCAAATGGTTTCAGGATTTTTTTAATGGCATTTCTATTTAATTGTGGGCCAATTAACTACTCTGTTTCCTTTCAGATTAAAAAAAAAAAATCTTCTCAATTTAATAGAGACTTGTTTAATGCTTTCTAATGTTGTATATCTGACTGAGCTTTTCATTACCCAGGGAAACAAATGTGCTGGTCAGGTCACTAGGGAGTAGTGATGGTATTTGCTCTCTTCCTTTGTGTGGGACATGGAGGGGATGAAGATGCAGCTCTAAAGTTTTCTAACAGTTCCTGTATGATGGTTTGGGAAATCCTATATAACCATTTTGCTGTGTTCTGCACAAAGCACCAATCATATTACTCATCACAGGATTTAGTTTCATGCTGTTTGGTTTAATTTTTCCCTTTTGGTTGCCAAGTTTTGAATATACATCCAGCCTTATGTGTCTCCCACTGGTGACATCTTCATTTAAAATACATAGTTACTCAGCTGTAGACATGTCTGTAGTGTGAAGCTTTGGACAGTTGGCAGAACTTTAATACATAATAACTATTAAAATTACAGTAATTAATATATATTGTTAAGTACTACAACAGGAACATTCAATTCTCCCCCTGTGTCTGTCAATGTTTATCAGAACACAGACCCCATATATTTTCACATGTCATTCTGGTTCCCAAACCACACGTGATTCTGCTGCTCAAAACACAAAATCGGAACAATGGTAATAGGAGCAAAATAAGTGGCTGATATTTAGTAAGGAGGTGTGGAAGCAAAAGGATCCACTAAATGCTTCACATTTTAAAAATCATGTTAAAAGTATGTTAGCAAGTGGCAGAATCAAGCAGTCAGTTGTGAAACACTGAATTAAGGCTGTCTTTACATTCTAGAAATCACATATATGATTTGTAGCCGCCTGTGAAAACAGCAGTTGGAGTGAATTGCCTGCCATCAGGCAGCACTGAGTACTCATCTCTCACCCTTTCTAGTCAGTCCAGAGAGACAGGCACTTCTAGGGCACAACTTGCTTCATCATAAGGTAGGTATCTGAAACAGGTCAGAAGAATTGCCTTTTAAAAGACCTATTTTTCTCCAGTAATATGAAAGGAGTTCAGATTGGCTTAGATGCAGATGCCAATAGATACAGGCATCTGATGCCAGAGAAGGCAAACCCTACTTGTAGCGTGCCCAGTTCTCCAAGACAGCATCCAGACCTTGCACAAAGGACAGTGCTTTTTGCCCACATAGTTATCATCCTTTTTTTTCCTCTTCCCACCAGTCACTTCTCCCGCTCCCTGTGCAGCACCAGCGAATCAGGGAAGTCTCCTCCAAAACAAATCTCACTGCTTTTAAGAGCTCATCCATATTGTATACTACATCAGACAGTGAACATTGCATTACAGTGTCTACTGACAAATGGACCAAAACTAAAGCAGATCTCAATTCTATGCTGTCATTTCAGTCCTTCTTCCTACAGTAATGGATGCTTTTTATTGGAGTGTTTGCACACAATTTTAGGGAGACCATATTGATGGTTGAGTTATTGAATACACGTTTACACATACTTCACAGAGCTCTTAACTTGTCACCTTTATATTCCTTTATAAACTCATTTTCACATATTTTTGTCCATCCTTCCAATTAATTCCAGTCCAGCTATCTCAGGTTTTTATTCCCTCTCTTGCCCATTCATCCCAAGCTTTTTTGCTTGCTCCTATCTCTGCTTGCCCCATTACACTGGCTCCCCTGCTTCCCTTTTCCTTGACTGTTTCCCAGCCTGGTCTCCTTTGAGGTCAAATTGATCAACCTAGATTAATTTCTTGATCATAATAGTCTACAAGTCTTTTGAGTTTTTCATGTCTCTCCAACCAGCCTGCAGGACTACTGCAGCCAATTTTGAGACAGTTGCTTTATCCAGGCAGACAGTTCTTACACGTATCATTTCCCTGGAGGTTTCTTATGCTGCGGGTCTTCAGTTTGAGATATGTCTCCCTTTTTTCCTAAATGCCCCCTTTTCTTTCTGTATTTCCTTCAGGGTTTTAATGCCTTTTTTCTTGTTTGTTTGGTGTGGTTTCTTTAATAACCAACATACAGGATGATTTAGAACAAAAAGATGAAAGCATTCCCACTCCTGGGTCAGCAGAGTCCACAAAGGCAGACTTCAGCTGCACGAAAATCCCCTCAGATGGACAATGAAACATTAACAGAAAAATGCCTTATCTTTGTAATGCACACTTTTAAATCTCTGGGATGTTCGTTCAAATGCATGCAAACTAATTTTTCAAAAATTTTCAACTCTAGGCAAGTATTATAGATACCATTCCAAAAGAAAAAGTCCAAAATTCAGAATGTTACTTATTCATGCTTTGAAGATTGGCAGCTATAAAATTTTAAGGGGAAATATATATACGTAGCTTTTTTCTTGGAAATAGTTGCTTCCCTCCAAAAATTGGTCTGAGGCAAAAATGGAAAGTTTTAGCCTCAGGTCATCAAGTTTGGCATAACCAAGCAAGGGGGGAACAACA
>VZTA01014257.1:0-60962 GCA_013398855.1 Mohoua ochrocephala | reverse complement strand
CCACGTCTTCTTCTTCCTGCCTTCCCCGCTCGCCGCAGCGCCCGCGGTGTCAGCCTGTTGGCGCTGCCAGGTTACAAGGAGCGGGTGGAAGCGTTTTGTGTGGAAGTGGAAGCTGCTCGCAGCAGTTCGTGGAGGTGGCGGGCTCGGTCCGTGGCCCTTTGTCCCTGCCTTGAGGGGAGCTTCACTGTCGGTTTCGCTGTCAGAGCCTGACCTGGGCTTACGTAAGCGATAACTGGAAAGGCACAGTCTTGTTCATAGGTTGTGTTTGCAGTGAGAGGCTATAAAAGTGGAATCACAGAGTATTTTCCACAATCAGCCTGTCAGTAGATTCAGAATCATGATTTATGTTGTTCATCCAAAACTTCTAGACAGATGTTAGGGGGATGTTAGAATCTCCCATCTACCTGGTGCCTTGTATCCAGAAGGATATAAATTATATATGAATTTTCTGTAGCCGTGCTGTAGTTAAGATTAATTGGAGATTTCATTCTAAACATCTTTACATAATGCCCATACTGGGAATGCTAAATTCTGAGTTCTGGTTTGTCAGGAAAGAAATCACAGCATGTTTTATTAACAGCATAAGTAGTCAGCACATTCTCCTATTCAGGCATCTGGAAATATCTAGCTCATCCCATACATATGGCCCTTCTGTTATCATTACATCTTTGAATTGTATATTCACTCTCCCCACACAAACACACTAAAAATGGATATGTCTCTAGCCTGACACTTACACAAGACTCTACTTGTGGGGATAGTTTCTCACGATGGGTATCAGGGCAAAGATCGATTTGAAGAAGAGCCCACTGCAGCTAGATAGCTAAAAGCCCGTAATCACTTAATCAGCCTCATTAGGGATTTGGTGAATACTCTTGCATTGTCTTCCCACATTGCTGTTTGATTTGGAGACAGTACTTCTCTTTTTGTCAAGGGAAACTTGAACTGTTGTTTTGAATCTTTCTTGGGTATAAATCAGCCTTCGTTTTTTCCTGTGGTCAAGGAGCACTGGAGGAGCTCACTAGAGTCTGGCAGAAAGTTTATCTCACTGTATTAAATAAAAAAGTTAAGAATGGTATTTTCATCAAGTGAAAAATCCAAATTGTCTAATACTAGAAGGAAGGATTTAAGGGCCTCTTATCTGGAAAGACAAATAGCTTTTTTTATTCGTGCACTGACATTTGATTGAAAATCAGCAATTGTTCGAAGGACATTTCTGATAAAAGAGGAAAATGGATTAATTTTAACAAGTGCAAGTCATTGCCAGTTATTGGTTAACAGTAAGTAAAAATAACTGATTTCTACCAATGTATTTTTCATACTTCTTTGGAGTACATCTTGCCAGAGACCTATGGGTCGTTTCCTGAAATAAGTTTTAAAGGGAGTAAGAAAATTGATTTGAAAGACCCCCAAACTTTCCCGATATGGATCTTTGTATATCTGTTTTCATATTATATGATCCTTGCTGCACATTTTTCTCAAAACACTGTCCCGATGTCCACATGGAAAGGAAAATTCAACAGGAATTGATCCTGGTCACCTTCTCATCTTGGAAGAGCAATCCCAAGGCTGCTGTAACTGAATGGTAGGCTAATTTGATCCTTAGATTTGCTAGCATTTACGCATTTTAATAACTCTTTTTGCCTTTTTGTTTTACTTATACTGAGTTCTACACCAGGTACAGGATCTGCGCCAGTATTTGTTGACTACAGTTGTTAGAGCTGTGTTCTGCTCCATTGTTCAAGCTCTGGAGATCCATTCGTTCATACTCTGGTGCCTTAACCCTTTTGAGCTTGCACTTATGTGAAGCACTAAAATTTGGAAGATACTGAAGGTAGTCAGCTAGTCCTTGGCACCCTGAAGTGGGAGGACATCTTAAGACTCCTAATTTCTTTTCTGAAGTGTGATGGATCGGCTCTTTGATCTGTCTGAAATCTGGCCAGTTATTTACAGTTTTCAGCCAGACCAGTGAGCTAGTCTGGCTAAAATGCAGAGGTGCAGAAATGCTCAGGCCAACACACTGGGCAATGAGCAGGGTAAGAGTGGGTGGAAAATGCGGCTGTCCTTTCTATCTCGTATTGGCTTAAGGTTTCAAGTAACTGCATTTTCAAAGGTGACTTGCTAGTTATACATCCATCTAAAATGTTGGAAAATGTGTAGGAAGCTGTATTTTTATATAGCTCTTCTAAGAGCCATTTGGAAGGATTTGTTTTGCAGGAACACCTACTGTTCAAAGTGCACGATTCAGTACATCGATATTGGATGAAGGGACCCCGTCTCAGTTCTGGCTACTGAACAGACAGTGTAGCATTGTATGAAACACACAGACCTCAAGCACAGGAAAACTGATGTTTATTTTCTGTCTAATTTCAGCAGTGCAGCAGTGAAAACATAAATCTTAGCAGAGGTACTGCACCAGCTCTGAACCTTCCACCTTCCAACAGGGCAATCCCATGTTATACAATCTTTCATGCAGTTCCGTGGAGTGCTGACAGCCCTGTGAGACAGAACAGGGTATTCCCAGCATTTATTTTACCCATGCATAAGAATAACAGTAATGTGAGATGCAAGTAAGAGAATGGACTGATATAGCTTTTCTGAACTTAATTGTTTTAATTCTTTTTTGTCAAGCTAGGGGAAAAGGAAGGCACTGGAAGGAGGGAGATGTGAGTAAAGAGAAACTGGGGGCCGATCTCTCCTATTCCACACCAATGCTTCCATAGGCACTCTTGTGCCTTTCTCTGTAAAGAAATTCTTAGGATTTCTTGCATGTGATGTAATTTTTTTCTATCCTGCACCCCCATCGACTCTTCAAGAACTTTCTCAGCCCACGGTGATTGAAATAAAACCNTTTTTTCTGCTTCTCTGGTATATAAACAATAAGCTCTTACTCCCTTGAGGCCTGGGGAGAAACATAACAGATGAAGCAGCACAAAACAATGAGAAACCTACGCTTATTAAGACCCAGACCAGTGGCGGCCTGTTACAAGTTTCTTGATTCTCATCCTGATCAGTTTTGCTACAAAACTCATAGTCCCACTGATCTTTTTCTTTCAAGGCCTAGCATTTCGAAAACGTCTTTGAAAGATTGTCATGTGTCTACTCTGTTAACTCTCTTTTTTCACTGGTAAAAGGTTTTCCTAACAAACCCTCTTGCTGCAGTTCAACCCCACAACCTGTTTATCTGTATGCTAGATAAAAAGAAAACAGATCCCTTTGCTTCCTTGGAAGAGCTTTTTGGACATATAAAGTCAGCCACTGTGTCTTCAATCAATCTTTTCAATGTAAAATTAAGACAGAAAGAGCTCAAATCCTACATTTCCTTGGATGTTTTATTTCTGTGGTCTGAATTCTTTCCATATTTTTTTGAAATATAATATCCAGGTTGAACAGACTGCTCCAACTAGAAGAGTAGATCAGTTCACAAGTTTCTAAATCCAAGTACTTGCCTTTTTTTTTTCTTGTAAGACTGACAGTTTTCACTCATGTTTGGTTTGTGATGTAATAAGTACTCTAGATCTTTTCCTGCAGGTCTATTGGTGGGGTTTTTCCTTATCCTATAATTTTTCAGTTACTTATTCTTGTCTAAGTATAAAATGTAGAACTTATATATCTTGAATTGCATCCCTTTTTGAGCCCATTTTGTTGTTTGTCAGGACATTTTAAATTCCAATACTATCCTCCTGTTTGCTTGTAGCCCTCCCAGTTTCATGTCATCTCAAAGCTAGCAAACATGTTTTTCAGTCACCTAGATCACCATGAATAATTTAGTAGTATAGTAACTATTTTAAGTAGCATGGGAGGAAGAAGTGACAGGAATTCTTTGGATTCAATGTTTTTGATTAAACGCATACTATTTACAAGAAGAAAAAGCTTCACTTAGATCTCTTTTGCGCTTTCAATTAAAATACTATTTCATTTTAGAGCATAAACTTCATGGGTTTTTTTTTTTAAGATTAAGGTTCTTAGAGTAGTATTAACATATTTTGCAAACTACAGCAAGTATCACAGTAACGTACACTTTGGTCAAAGTTGCTTGCCACTGTTACAATTTGGGACAGATTTTATTTAAAGTCTCATTTATTGTTTCAGCAAAGAAGTGGAAATATGCAAATGTAATTTGCTCCTATCACAAAGTTGGAAGGCATTGTCAAAGACTGAGCAAGCTATTATACAGAAAGGACTAGATGGGCTTGATGACTAGTGTTCCTGGAACGAGATGAAACTCAGAACTATAAATGAAAAGTCATGCACTTAGGGACAATCTAATGTAGTACAGGGACACACAGCTGGAGAGTGAAACGAACACAGAACCAGAGAACGATGGCAAGTTGCCAGTTGTGCATTCTAATGCATTGCTTTGCCATTGAACAAAGACAGTTTCTACAGCTTTCTGAGGAGAAACTAATAATCTGTTTTCCTTCTGA
The DNA here is from genome assembly GCA_013398855.1 of Mohoua ochrocephala. Classification (NCBI taxonomy): domain Eukaryota; kingdom Metazoa; phylum Chordata; class Aves; order Passeriformes; family Acanthizidae; genus Mohoua; species Mohoua ochrocephala. The sequence goes on along the minus strand of VZTA01014257.1, from coordinate 56,535 downwards.
TTTCATTAATCAGGATTGCCTGTAGATGAGGGCTCCTAGGATGTCAGGAAAAGATTTGGAGATTTCTCTTGGCTCTGTCCTGTCCAAAATCATTCACCCTTATGTAGAGTTTCTTTATATATGACACTGAACACTTCTTCGTCTCTACCCTTTCTATAGGCCATGTATTTCAACAGATGATTAAAGGACAAGGTCCACTTCAAGCCTTCATACATGCCACAGTAGAGGGAAGATGGATACCATTAGTGATAAAATTGTTCATAAAATGTACCCATGGCTGTAGGTGGGAAGCTAGACAGCAGTTGGAAGTGACTTATTACCAGAATTGCCATTCTTATTTCATATTTGTGTTTTAGGTAAATTTTGACCATGTTCACACTATAGTTCTTAAATATAGGCTGTGTTGGATTGGGTTTTGATTGATATTTGCTATTTGATTTATTAATTTTCCTCTTCTATTTCTAATAATTCTGTCTGTTACATTTACTATAGCTATGTGTAGTATCTAATTATTTTAATATATTTTAAGGATTGTTACAAGCTTCTCTAGATGTATTACTGTTGTCTCCTCTTTAGAAGTATATATATTTCTGTTTTAGACTGCAAAGATGATATTGCATTTCTTCTCTAGTCTGTCTCGCTAAAGTACTTGTTCATTTTTCCTTACAGCCTAATAGGACTGTAGACCCAAGCCTCTAAGGCAGTGGGATACAATGTCCCCTAGCTACTTCCTTTTTGTCTTCTCTTTTCACTGTCCTTCCTAACACTATGCATGTAGATTGTATAGTGGAAATCAAATTGAGATGTCTGGTAATTCCAGACCCTTACGATAAGAAACAAATAATCAGATGCTTTAACTTAATATACTACTAATGGAAGAATGAAGCTCCTTTTCCATATTGTGTGAATTAGCCCAGCCCAGGTACTTGATTTACTGTAACTTTCATACATAAGCAGTTGCCTATCCATACAAATAAATAATCAAAATGCTTTTGTAGATAGAAGCTCCTCTACTCCTCCTGTGGATCTGTGTTGTCTCACAATCCTCTTATTTTGAGACTTCAGAATAGCCCCAAGTAAACTGTAGTCCTAATTAGAGCCAGCCAGAAATTTTCATCCAAAGCTTCTTCACCAAAAAAATGGGCTATGTAGAATTATTTGTAAACTTTTTTTTTATTTCTTTGAATCATCTATGAAAAAGGAAAACCCTATCGAATGAAACACTTTTCTAAAAAGGCTGTTAACATTATTTTAAAATATTGTGTAATGTTTAAATGAATCAAAACCAAATCAGAACTTTTGGTGTGGTTCAGTTATAGTTTTCATTTGGCACATTTTTTCTTAGTGGCTGAAAATTTCAAAAACCTTATTTTGACCAAGTCAAACTCTTCATTCTCTCACCACAATTACAAAAGGAACAAACTATCAGTATTTCCCCCTCTCTTCATTTTCTGTTTTTCAAAGCCGCAGCAACATTTCTTCAGCTAGTCTATTCATTCCTTCACCAACATCTCTCACTTTAGACTGACCTTTTGCTTTTTATTACTTTCCACACCTTTTTTTTGGTCCTCTTTGTGGCTGAAGGAAAGGAGACGGCAGAGAGTAAATGACAGCCAGAAGATCTGAATGTATAGGTACAACAATGTGTCTTGCTTGAAAAGTTTGGAAGAGACCTGTGTACATGTGAAAGAAGGAGGGAAGGGCAGAAGGTCGATGGTGAGGTAGGAGAGAGGTGAAAAAGTTTTATTGGTGCAACAGGAGAAAAAGTACGAATATCGGTAAGCATGGAACATACAGAACAAGCAGAAGAGTGGAAAGCAGTAGGATGGCATTTCAGTGGTGCCCGAAGGGGATGTCTTACTGATTTGCCACAGAGAAGGGCTTACAGTGTTCCCAACCACCTGCTGCAGCAGGGAGCAAGAAGAGATGACTTCTGCCCAGGAACTCGACACTGCAGTGAACACTCTAAAGTGCCCTCCTTCCCTCCCGTTGCTGGCTTATCCGCATTTAGAAACAATGTACATTGAACATATTGTATACATTTATCTTAGAATATTTACACAATCTATAGCTTAAAATAATCCAGACTGCTGATAATACAGTTTCAACAATTGCTTTGGTTGTACTCTGCCTGCGTAAGCTCCATTTTTTGATTTCTCTTACTTCGTTATCCCTCCTACTTTCTTTCTATCTCACCTTCACAGTTTTAAGAGCTATGGTCACATCAGCAGTAGCTGCTATGTATTCAAAAGAATTTTTGAGTCTTGAGACTTGACTGGTTATATAAAATCGTGTATTTTAGTCCAAGAGTCTCAGTTTAAGCAAGTGTTCAAGCATGCAAAAATTCTTTACCATTTCTGAGAAGAATGTATGGGTATATATCAGTACCATCTACTGGCAAAAAGAGTTACAGCACTTAGTAGGCTCACACAGGAAATGCCAGATTTTACTTCAATAACCAGGATCCTTCTGCCGGAAGTTAGGTGTGGTCTGTAAAAGGAGCCTTAAAAAAAAAAAAAAAAAAAAAAAAAAAAAAAGAAGGAAAAAAAAAAAAAAAGAAAGGGTAAAAAAAAGAAAAAGGAAAAGACATGATGGAATTTTAGCTGCAGTCTTCCCTGGTGCCATTCCAAACCCACATAAGTGCAAGATTCTTCACTGGTAATGAATTTTTAATTGTTTCCTGCAGTATTAAAAAAGAATTATGCTTTTCTTTTTTTTTTTCCTTCTGTGATTAAAAATAAAATCTAACAGGATTCTGCTGCAGGACCACTTTCATTTTTTTAATGAATCCTTCTGCTGCTAGTAGTCAGTGCAGCTTCCAGCAGCAGTTTGGTACGGACCGTTCATGACAGAATGCACCAGGTGCATTTGCCTGCAGTGGAAGAGCATGCTCACCGGGAGACCTGCAGGAGTTGGGATGTGTGTGGATGTTTGTGTAGGTGTGAGTGGCTGTGTGCATATGGTTGAAAAGGAGGAGAAAGCATCATGTTGCAGCTTATTTAGCAGTCTTCCAAAATATGAATTTGTTGCGGCTGTGCTGGAGTATGTGTGCTAAGTGAGAGTAAAATGGGATCAGACTGATCGTATCCAAACTGTTGTATCGTTTTAATCTGATAATTGTTTCTGGGTATATTGTCTTGCTCAGAATTTGTTAGTTTATTGCATTTGCTATATTTTTAATGTGCTTACTCGGAAGGATTCTTGAGAAAAATTCTTGTAGGCTACAGCAGAGATCCTGTTTGCGATTTCAGATCAAAGTATTTGCGTTGGGAATATTTTCCCCCTGTTCTTTTTAACTGAACTGCCCGGAGACATTAAGAAGAGATGGTTCTGCTCTTCCTAGTGAAATTTGTGAAAAATATGTACAATTGATATCAGACGTAAACGATCTAAGTGCAGTATGTAATGATTAAAAATCATTTTTGTTTAATTCAGCAATTCTTCCAGTGCACAGTGTGTTGCCAGGCAGGGGACCTGAATACAGGTGCTTATGCCTGAACCTTGTTTCCGGAGCTGGCAGCTCTGCAAAGGCAGCATATTTGTACTCGAGGAGAAGGAGCATCTTGTATTGCTTTCAACTGATGCTTCTGGCCTTACGCGGCAATAGTGGATTCTAAGAGTCGTTCCTGGTCCTTATAGCTAGAGGGAGGATTGGTCCAAGATGCAGCTTTCGGGATAATAAGGAGCTGCATTGTCTGGAGTCTCACTCCTCAATACTGAACCAAACACTTCAGAACTGTTGATTCCTCACACTGAATGCAGTGGAAAATATCTCCTACTTTATTCACTGGAATGAGTAACATCATCCTTGATAAAGGCAAAAGATGTTATTGCATTGCATGTGACTTTTTTTTATCAGGCTGTAGAGTCGACAATCTATTGGTGCAAGCACTAAGTGAATTTTAAACTAAGTGTTTTAAGAATTGATACCTCCGAGACAACTCTAAGAGGCAAGGTGCAAAGGAAAATGGTTTGTCTTGAAATAAAAACAAATTTAAAAATTCATTTCACAGCAGCCTACTCTTGGATGATAATTACTGAATTTAACAAGATGTCCCACACAAGATTCTGTGATGGTATATTACTTTACGTTGTTTATAGCTGCGTTGCTCTAAATTTTTTCTGTGTTTTTATATTTTTAGCACTTTTTTATGCGAGAGGCTAAACAGTAATTAAGAGGTGCAGGATGAAAAGATGGCACAATCAGTGCTGGTACCACCAGGACCCGACAGCTTCCGCTATTTCACAAGAGAATCACTTGCAGCTATTGAACAGCGTATCAATGAAGAGAAAGCTAAAAAATCCAAACAAGAACGCAAAGATGATGATGATGAAGATGGCCCGAAGCCAAACAGTGACTTGGAGGCAGGAAAGACGCTGCCATTTATTTACGGCGACATACCTCCAGGAATGGTGTCTGAGCCCTTGGAAGACCTGGACCCGTATTATATCAATAAAAAAGTGAGTGTGTTGTATATTTCTATTAGACTTTAAGAAGAATAAATAACAAAGAATCCTTCAAAGACATAGTATTTCTATCATTTTTGATCCAGCCCTTCCATAGAACAATTTCCCCAACACTTGATGTGATTGGCAGAAATCTCCATTGTAAGGGCAGAAATTAGTAATGCAAGTTTGTGGGACCTCATACATCGGTAGAGATGCACTTAGACTTTTTGTTTTTATAAACCTGGCATTTGTAAAAACCTGTAACTTTCAGTGGTTTACACACAGGAGAATTGAAGTAGCAGCGCAGGGGTTATCTTTAGAATAACTGCTAATTGCTGTATTATAGTTGTGAAAGGAGTAGGTCTTCAACATGAAACCCATATCAAAGGTAGCTAGACATCTCCTTACTAGATTTCTTCACGGTCGTGGAAAGTTTAGATTGCTTTCTCTTGTCACTGGGAAGGATAGGGAAGTATGTAAAGGTAATTTCTCAGGATAGGATGATGATCATCCTCGTCCATATTTATTCTGTAGAGGCATCATATATCCAACTTAGTCTGGGTGAAAAAATTTTCTTATCCAGTTCTATTTTGTTCTATGATTGTTTTCAAAGAGGAGGTGTTTTAAAAGAGGGACATAAATAAAGAGGAGGTAGCAATTGCACTTGGAGTGTTGACAGAATGTTACATAATTAAAAAAATATTTTTGTAGAGATGTTAATTTAAAAAAAAAATAAATCCACATATTTGCTTTGATTTAAAGTAACAACTGCTGTGGCCAGCACTAAAGGGTTGAACTTTAAACTGGTGTCCAGATGGCCTTGGGTTTCCTCCAGATTTTCAGTCCCTTTGATTTTGGCATAAAATGTATTGCACTTTCATTATTCCACTAGTAAAGAAGAAATAATTTTTTTTTCTATTTTCATAATTTTTTTTCTCCTGCTTTCTTTTCTTTCCTGTGGAAACTAGCTAGCTAACAAAAACAGGTGAATTAAAAAACAAAACCCATGAAAGTGAAGAAACTGCTTCAAGGAAAAATGAAGAAAAACCCCAAGAAAAGTTATGAGTCAAACTCAGACTCAGAGAAAAAATGCAAATGAAGATATTTCCTGCAGGAATTAGGGGTATGCCTCGTCAGTAATATGTTGAAGCAATAGCAGTATAGGCATACCTTGAGGAACTAAGCAGAACAGCCCAAAAAAAAATTAGTTGTGCCTTAAGTGTTCATTGAAGAATTCCTAAAACTCAGTTTATGTATGGAGAATCATGAGTTAAATTTGAAAGCAAGATTTTCAATTAAAGATCATGTTCTGTTCCCTTTATTCAAATGATTTACCCTGTTGAAGTCTGGAAGGCAAATAGAATTTGGGTCAAAGTACTGATTCGTTTCCTTAATTCTTTCTGCATTCTGTAGTAGTAAAAATCTAAATTCAATGCCAGAAATCCTAAAGTTAGAGCATGTATTATCCTGCTTTGGAAACTAGAAGCGTAATTCTGCAATTAAGTGTGGACGTGAAGTAAAATTCTGCTGAATTGCTTGTTCCTGACTGAGAAATGCATAGCAGTTGTCATGATCTTTTCCAAAAGCACAGTGGTTTCCAGTAGGAGAAGCAAGACTTCAAGCTGTATGTTGCAAGCATAATTTCTCCTATTATTTTTCTTAGTGTTCTTTGCATATTTTTGGACATTGTTTGGGTCAGGCTCCATTTTCATTTTTTAGCACAACTTGATGAGTCAGCGCAACACAAATGATGCTTCATCAGAGGTTTCATCAGAGTAAAGGGAATAAAAACCATAAGAACTCTGATTATTAGAGGTCCTGTTTTCATGGACTCCAGGAATAATAGTGAGAGAGTTGAAAAATGATGGTAGTAAAGAACATGTTACAGACTCCTCTACAATAAAGGATGAAAGCGCAGCTTGGGAATCACTAAGTATGGGAGAATGCAAATATGTTAAGTTTGGAAGCACTGATTTTTATCATTTATATAATTTTTATCATTTATAATTTATTATTTCAGGCAGGGAGAGGCATTGTGTTTTCGGCTGCTGTACTTGCCACACCTACTCAGAAAGTAGAGCATAATCTTGACAAATGCTGCCCTCTGATTCCAGCTGAGGCAGATCATGGCTACTGGCAGTGTTCCAGGTCTGCATGCCTTATGTGCCCTTTGGGCTTCCTAGGGCTGCCACAATGCTATCTAGATCCACTTCCTTTCAAGAAGCATGAACTTTCATCCATATGTAGAAAGAAGAGATGATGGAAATAGATGGGACTTTCCCCAGCTACGTGGGAATCAAAAGAATTTTTAAAAAACCCTTAAAGGGTTTATTCTTTATTTCCTGGATTTTAAGAACACTGTTACATTTAGAAATGCTTTTTTAAATGTTGGTGATATACATGAGTTGTTGCTGAAACCGTGGAGAGACAGTGAAAATACAGGCATACAGTGCATAGAGTGAATTCTGTATTAGGTGAAAGTAAAGTATAACAAGGAAAATAGATTTGCAGGTACAGAACTATCACAAGCAATAGTTGAAAAGGGGAGTAACACATTGCTCTCAGAATACAGCAAAAATTGAGTAGATTAGTGTTATGTTCAAAAACTGGTTATTGAACACTCTTGGTTTCCATATTTTCGTGATCACTTGAAATTTAGATCACTTTGAGGTGCTTTTGTCTTAGTACTTTGATGTGATAATTTATGGCTGTTATTTGATTTAGGGATTGAAGTTGAAGTTTTAATGGCTCTCATTTTGGGTAGTTACACACCTCAGTGTATGTATTATACTTTACAAAAAGTATACTAATTCTTCAAATACTACCTACATTACTTTTATACTTGTCTCTGTTTACTAGCTAGCAATATCAGGGTTACTTATGATTTTTAAATGGATGTATTGAAATTTAATTGTATTTATAGTAATTTGGCTGGACTCTACAATGTGTGAACTGGACCAGGGGATTATGTCAATGCAAGAAGAGCATATTGACCAGATATGATTAATGATGAAATGAAAATGATTCAGGGTTTGTAACTGGGTGTCTTCTAAATGTTCTTTTTCGTTCTCTTTTTCTTTTTCCAGACCTTTATAGTATTGAATAAAGGGAAGGCAATATTCCGATTCAGTGCCACCTCTGCCCTGTACATGTTAACTCCTTTCAATCCTCTTAGAAAAATAGCTATTAAGATTTTGGTACATTCATATCCTTTTCAAGTGGTTAGTCTAAAACGGTAATGAATGAGATGTTACTTAGTATTTAAATAATTCTCTGGCACATGTCCCAGGATCAATATGATCTGTAGTGCTTTGTCCCTCTTCTCTCTACTATTTCTGTCTTCTGCTCTTTTTTTCATTCTTTTACATTTCTGTTCATGGCTGGATCCTAATATAGTAATACCAGAAGCCAGACAACCAGTCATCGTCCTTTACAATTTCTGTGTCTTCTTTCTTCCCCCACATAATTTTTCCTTCCCTCTTATTTTTTCTGTAATCATCACATCTTTTTTTCATCTTTTCCCCTCCTCCACATTTTTCATAAACTGCAGATATATTGCTCAGAATACTTTCAGTTCTTCACTGACACTGTGTATTAAAATCAAATCTTTGATCCCAGGCCTGTGCTTGCATGAATATTTAGTGAAAATATGGTTTCATTATTTCTTTTAGTTTTCTGATTCAGATAACACTTGCAGAAATATAGGTTCATAAAAGAGTTTAGGTTTCTTGTTTTATTACACATTCTCAGTCCTGTATGTATCTCACCTGTCTGTTTTATTTCTTGATCATTATTGCATTATACACTCATAAGCCTATTGATGTTTTCATTTCAGTCTTCAAGCAGGTCATGAGATTTCTACATTGCAGGTAGAGTTTTGAAAAGCTGAATTATTATAGTTACTTAACTATTATTTTGTCTTTTTCAGTGTTTTAATTGCTGACCGTAGTAGGCATCCCACTGGTCTGATCCCAAATACCAATATGAGCAATGAGGACCTTGACTTCAGAAAGTCAGCTTATTTAAGGAACAAATACAAATGTTTGCACACTTGTAATTACAGAAGTCTAACGTAAGCACACCGAAAGTAGTTTTGTGTTGGCATTGCATATAGGGATCCTAAGATTATGTAGACTATATCTTAAAAGGATTTTTTTCGGTCTTTGGTATTCTGGAAGACTGATACTACAGCCGTTGGTCTGTGTTGGATGTTGTTATCAGTGGCTGGCCTACGAATGACTTCCAAAATGATCATGATACTACATAGCTGTTTTCAATTGGCTTGCTACAGGTGCCACTACAAATAATTATTTTTCAATTATACGACACTCTTTACCATATTCTGGAGCGTTACTGAGTTATGTGCAATAACAGAAGACTGTGGGACTGAGGTGTTGGTGAAGACCTAGTCACCAAAGTCAGAATGCTTAAACACGTTGTATAAATTTATGGTGAGGTATATTATAGTTATTTTTCCACTAATGAAAGTGTAGTGAGGATTTGGAACTCTAAGAAGGCATTTCATCAAAAAAGATTTTGAAAGCCTATGCAAAGTACAGGCTGGTGAAACACTTGTAGCATGGTTTTTCATGTTTTTAAAAATGTATTCCTTTCTCTTTTGCTCTGTTCATATATGAATTACATAAAGAAAAGCTAGGTTCTCAGTAAAGGATTTAAAATAAATTCATTGTGCAAATGAAAACCCAAAGAACTGTTGAATGTAATGCCACAGGTTTTTGACAGTTCAGAAGGCAGAAGTATTTATCATCACTTGAAAGTTTTTTTAATTAATGTAGACATGCAAAGAAAAGTTTGCAAGGGGAACCTCACAGTGCATCTCACCCCATTATATTCGGATTTCTGTTTAGGAGCACCACATGAACGTGCAGCTGTTCTCAAACTCGAGCTTTGTCCTTTCTGTAGCTTTAGGTGTTGGTGCCATCCTGTGGACGTTTTGTGGTTCATCTGCATGGTTTTCATTTTGGTGATTGTATTTTTGCATCTTAGAAGAATGTCAGCAGTTCTGAGAGTAAAAGGTTGTAGATTTAGAGTGGTTCTGTTCAAATAAATGAAATTATTTATGGCTTGGACATGTTCTGGAACTCTCTTTGGATTTCTTTTTTTGAGAATTACATGTGCCTTCCCCTCCCAACAGCATTTATATTACAAAAGTCATATATAAAACAAACAGCAATAAAATACTTTTCTCGCTAAGAGTTCCCTACGTTCTCTCCTACTATGTGGCAGCTAGCTTTCAATGTATCATAATGATAAGCAAAAATGTTGATACATGCTTAATTTTATGGTAAAACATAAAAGTGAAGAAAATGTATTTTCATTGCTTTGCATGCATGAAGCAGAACAGATTTGTCTAGATCATCTAAAAGAAATACTTTTTGTGTTATTCTATGAAATTAGAAGCTAATACTTCAAATGTTGACATTTTTGTTCAATAAGAAAAAAATAATTTAGAGTTGGAGCTCTTTTTAAAATATCTTTCAGATTTTCTAAGGTACAGTGTATGATTGTTCTCTCTCTGTTCTCTCTGTATACAGAAGTGAATGAAAGCCTTATCATATTTGGGGCTTTCCCCTGGCTATTAAAAGAACAGTGGAGGGATAGATTGCTTCTGATAGTGAAAATCTACCAAAGCAGTGTGTTTTTTGATACTCTTTTTATGAGATTTCCTGGCTTACATTCCTTAACTCTTAGCCTACATTATTCAGCATGCTTATCATGTGCACTATTTTGACCAACTGCGTATTTATGACCATGAGTAACCCTCCAGACTGGACAAAGAATGTAGAGTAAGTTAAATGGATTTTCTCTGAATAATATCCAGTAATCAGAAATAAACTACTGTAAATTACTTTATATTAGGATGGCTTCCACTGGCAGCAGCTACCTTGTTGGGATATCCTTTCAACAGCTATTCTGATGCTAGTTTGCTGTAACATTAAATACATATAAGTGTCTCATGATAAGTTCTTTAATGTCCTTTCTCTGTTTGCAGTACTAGATGGGAAATGTAAGAAAAGCTGTCCTTATGATCATCCAGAGAAAGCGGATTATAAACATTTTTGACTGCTTTCTATGTCGCATCTGTGCAAGAACACAGGGAAATGCACTCTTTCATGTCTATTGCAATAACCATTACAGATAAAGGGACCATCTTATGGATGGCCGTGTTCATCACAGTGCAGCTTTCTCTTACCGAAATCAATGTAACAATGTAAAACTTGTATGCAAAATAAGCTGTAAATACGTATTGAAATGGTTAGCTAATCGTTGGTGCAATATGGTGTCAGCTTGGCTAATTGGTCCAGTATGATGTCAGCCGCGAGGTGCCGATACATGATGACAGTTCCATGGCTGCAGGCCGCAGTGTGAAACTGTTCTTGGTGCTTCTGCTGCTTCTTCATTCCTTACTGCTTGGGCTGATGCCTACCTGTTTAATCTTCAGTAACCACAAGTGAAATCATAGGGCTATTAAGGTCAACAAAGACATTCTCATTTTGAGTTCAGTGTGAATATATATGTATTCAGGATATCTAGCATGTAGTAAATATTTATGATGAAGATTGGTTGCTTTAGTATTTCTTCATGTCTCTGTATTGTGCCATTTAGAGTTACAATGCACGTCCTCATCTGTGGAGTAAAGTTGTGCAGGAAATAAATTCTTTAGTGATTGAACTGAAAACTTTCATATTGGAAAACTGTTTTCAGGTTGGCTCAGTTAGAGTAAGCTTTTTAAGCAGTTTCATTTGAATTCCTTTTCATTAAAGATATAAATTAAACTAAATTTCAGGATGACATCACTTGGACACAGAAGATGAAATTACTCAGAATACCAGAATTAAATTTTTTTTTCAATTTACATTTCAACTACATTTTTTAGTCAAAAGGAGTACCTGAATTTTATTGGCATTCGTAAATATTTTTGGTTGTTCTTGCACTTGTTTGATTCCAGTACTACATCTGTCTTGCTGGAGGTGAAGTACTGGATATACCTACTCTGTAACACAGTTAAAAGAGGAATGAGGACTGATGAGGGTTGGATCTCTCCAGCTCTTGGTAATAAGCAACATTTCATCATAAAAATAATATCGAAGAAAGGAATTTTTAGTCTGAAAGAAAATTCTAAAATCCTAACATAATCCGTCTTTGTGTTTTGTTATAAAATGGATCCAGTCTGGACATAAACATGCACCAATGAAGTAACTGGGAATTTTGCATCTGTCTTCTTGTATAGATTATAGAACTTGATTTTAAGCTATGGGTTATCAGTTTTTTAATCCTAATTTCATTTCTCTTTCCTTATGGTATAAATTATGCAGGTGTTAAAGTTGGTTGTAGCTGTCATTATTTCTTATGCCACTTAAAGAGAAGAAAATGAGAATAAAACAACTAGAGAGCATAAATTGCAAAGATAACGTGATCTATAAACTCTGTCTTGCATATTTTCCTCAGATACACATTCACTGGAATTTATACCTTTGAATCACTTATTAAAATTCTTGCAAGGGGCTTCTGTTTAGAAGATTTTACATTTCTCCGAGACCCATGGAATTGGCTAGATTTCACTGTCATCACATTTGCGTAAGTCTTCTACTTATTTTTTTTAATAAAAATTCTTTCTGGTAGCGTGAGATTAGTGACTAAAAATTGCCTCATATCTTGTCAGCCAGAATATTTGGAGCCTGGACTTCCTGCAGTTTCAATATGTTTCTTCTACCTCTTTTACACATTTTAGTATTTCTAGCCAAGCATGTGCTGCAGAGGCCAGCATGGTGTGCCAGCCCATTAGGATTGTGAATGCCATCACCCCGAACTGTTCATATCCCGTCTCCTTTCTGCATACCAGAATTAAAGGAATCCTTTTGACTTCCTGCTAATAGCTGACCAGATTAGTTTTCAAACATCAAGTCCATGTGGTTTATTATGATAAAACTTAATTTAATTTTATGGCCAGAAGCATATTTCTAACACAGGCAAAATACAGTGAACGGTGAAAAGGTCTTGCTCAAAGACCCAAGCAAATAGAATAAAATCTGCCTCAATTCTGAGTAACTGTGATTTAATCCTACAGGTATGTAACAGAATTTGTAAACCTAGGCAATGTTTCAGCTCTTCGAACTTTCAGAGTATTGAGAGCTTTGAAAACTATTTCTGTAATTCCAGGTAAGAAGTAGTTGGTGTAAGGTGTTAGGCCCCTCGTATCTCCAACTGTTATTTGTGTGCTGTCATTGTGTTTGTGTGTGAACTCCCCTATTACAGATATGTGACAGAGTTTGTGGACCTGGGCAATGTCTCAGCGCTGAGAACATTCAGAGTTCTCCGAGCTTTGAAAACAATATCAGTCATTCCAGGTGAGAGCGAGGTTAAACACCGAGGCTGACTTTTGTTCTACAAAGGCTGTACTCACTTTTGTAAAGCATAAGCCTTGTTTGCTACACATTGTCAACAAACCAAAAAAGCAGGAATCAAGACATGTAATTTTATTTAAATTGATTCGTGCTTGTATTTAGTTGTATTTTCTTCTCAAAAAAAAAAAAAATCAGCCTTTGAGTTTAACAAATTCTTGCATGAGATATTTGCAGTAAACAGCCTATGTGATTTGCATCTTATGACATCAAGCTTTCCTTTACATGTTTTAAATATAAGTTAATTTTAAGCTTTCATACTGATGCAAATTTTCTCATTTATTGAAGGCACTTGATATAGCAACTTAATTCAGTTTTAAATTATGTATAAAAAAATTAAACTCTAAAGGATAGCATGGGCCATGCATGGGGTATCGTTTTAAAGATGTCTTTCTTCTCCAAACCATCACCCCTCATATACTGTAAGAAGATTATTATGATATCATTTCAATATTCATGTATAATGTCTTTACAATGGGGTTACTAATCTAGAATACATTGCAAAAGGTTCATAAAAGAAAAGTTTGGGCAAGAAGCATCAGCAAAAGCAAACAACGCTATTCTATGTAGGGTTGAGATATAGCATGGATAATAAAATCACTTGTTCTGGCACAAGCAATGTGTTTGGTATTATCTACTTTTTATTTTTGTACACTATAAAATAAGTACAAACTTACATATTTTCATTCATCTTTCCAAATAATAAGGCTTTTCATTAAAATTATTGTGTCACAAATTACTAGTCTTTTTGCATGAAATCTTTATCAGGAAAAAAGTCACATGATTTTTTGTGTGTGTTTAGTATCTATTCAGCATCATAATAAAAGTCTTATCTCTTTGCAGGCCTGAAGACCATTGTGGGAGCCCTGATTCAGTCTGTGAAGAAGCTCTCAGATGTGATGATCCTGACTGTGTTTTGTCTGAGTGTATTTGCACTGATAGGGCTGCAGCTGTTCATGGGCAACTTGAGGAATAAATGCCTGCAGTGGCCTCCAGACAATTCTACTTTCGAAACAACTGTTATTTCCATCTTTAATAGCTCTATAGGTGAAAATGGTACATTTATTAATGCAACAATGACAACATTTAACTGGGATGAATACATCGAAGACAAAAGTAAGAGTTAATTTTATCATCTACTACATTGATTTTCTGGTATTTGTTTAAACAGATTTGAGAACATCGGTATCTTTCCCTTGCCTTTAAAAGTGTGTAATCTGGCCAAAAAACATAAAAGCATTCATTTTTCTCTAGTAAATAAAAGCACAGTCATTATATAATTTAACATACTCATAATATTGTACTGGGTAGCAAAATATCTTTTTACCTTTCATTGAATATGACTTTTAGAGTAAAATCCCGTTGCGGCATAAACCAGAAATTTCCGTGCTAGCTTCAAGCTCCTGAAATAGTGTGACAGCCCTAACATGGGATCTGAAATGTAACAGATAGGTTAGTGCAAGATAGTGCCCGATATCATAAGCCCACATCTGAACATCAGCTAGCCCAAGAATCCTGCCAGAGCAGGTAAGCTTAGCTGCCTTGTTCCTTCTGGAGTTGAGTGTCTGCACCACACGCCCTTGCACAGCGCAGACACCCCTTTCAGAGAATACTGGTGCTTTATCCCATCTTTCTTGCAAAATAAGAACTAGATTCCATATTTCTGTCTTTTAATTTGTTTCTTATCTTTGGAAAATTGAGAAATGAGCATTTTTTCCTCTTTTGTACCTCATAATACACTATTTCCACCATTTTAGGTAGTTAATGTTAGTATCGTGTTAACAAAACTTGTTTAAAAGTTCAGATAGAACAACTCTGAACAGATCTATAATAGATAGCTGTTTTGTCTTTCATAATAGTATTGTTACTCCCATTTATCTGTTCAGCCTCTTCTATTTATTTTAGTGAGTTTAGTATACTTAATGTATTCATAATTAGGCATAATAGGTTTTTAATAAAGTCCGTATAAATATTTTAACTGGTGACTATATCACTGAAAGTTAGGAAACCTCACTTTAAGAACTAAATACTTTTGGATCCAAGTCTCATTGCCTTATAATCTTTTAATATACTTATCATCTCAGCATGCTTGAAATGTACAAATGTCATGCAGAAATTCTGGACGATAACCTATTCTTAAAGCCATCTGAAGGACACATTCCATTCCATTCCCCTTTAGTTGTTTCTGGTGCTATGTCACACAAATAGAAAGGGTTTTTTTCTAAATATCTGACCTACGTTTTCCTAATTTCAGATTGAATGTATTACTACATCTGCTGTGGACTTAGAAATAAGATAATAATAGACTACTTTATGTTTGTCTTTATGCAGTTTAAAAACTCTTATCCTCTCTATTTCTGGTCTTTCCTAAGCCAAGCAATCCTATTTTCTGTTTTGTATTTTCTATACCTAGAAAATATATTTCTATATATATTTCTATACCTATTTTCTTTTTTTTTTTAATCTTTCCAATTAGTCTGACATTTTTTTCTTGTTGTTGTTTTTCTTGTGCCTTTTTTTGAACAGTTTTTGTTTGCTTGGGGTTTTTTATAAGATCCCCAAATTGGATACTAACTCCTCCAGCAATCGCTTCTGATTTGTATCTTTCCCTCATGCCATATATGCAACATTCCTATTAACACATTTCAAAATTACCCCATTTTTATGTCATCACTGTATTGTTGATTCACAGTCAGTTTGTACTTTGTGACAGGTATTGCATCTTTTTGTACAGCGGTGGCTGTGGCCACATCCTGACTATTTCGTATTTACGTATTTGATTTTGCCTTGACAAGTGTAGCATTTTCCACTTATCTGTATTGGGATAAATCCAATTGCTTTTGGACCAACTTGTCAATTTGTAAAGGTCATTCTAAATTTCAAATACCTTTTCTCCTAGCCTAATGTCTTCAGAATACTCGATGCATTTTTTTTCTATTGTTTCCTGTCCTGAGTTGGTAATGAAAATTGTTAGAAAACCACATCTAGCACAGATACCTTGGAGATCTTCAGAGAGATGCCCTTATGAATTGACATTGGGTCACTGGCAACTGCTCTCTAAGAACTTTTTTCAAGTATTTTGTGATATTTCCAGCCAGAACATATCTCCCTTATTTGTATCTGGAAGTGTCATGTAGGACTTGTACCCCTGACTGTTCTGTTATTAAGTTGGCAGGAGGCAGGAATAGTTTTGTATCTGGCGTATTTTCTACAAACTCATATTTACTATTTTTGTTACTTTATCATTATCATTTTTGTATTAAAAAAAATAAGTCTTATTTAAGTGTTTTCCAAAGTAGTGGACTGGAAGTGGAGCTGTGCCACGTAAGAATGTGAATTAGGCCCACAGGCAGTTTTGCAAGTTCTGCTTGGAGCCTGTTTGCATCTTTAAATTTCTTTTTAAGTAGGGGTCAGATGTTTCACAGGGTCTGACTGTGTGATCACCAGAATATCTGAAAATCCACTGATTTCTTACATGATATCTGAGACTAGAATTGCAGATATATAAATTATGGACATAATTTCTCTCTCTCTTTAAAATAAGCAGATTTTATGCTGCCTCTGTTGTATACTGGTGGTGACAGAGTTGAAGCAGTCAGTAGGAACTGGTTGCAATTCCCTGCTTGTCTGTTTAGCATTAGCCCTCAGTTAGTTCATGCCAGCTAAGCTAGTCCATGCCAGCTGGCGGTGAATCTCACGGAACCATCTGCTTCCTGAGAACAGCCAGAACATACCTAATTCTGGCAACTTTAGCTTAATGTGCCACCTGACCCAAAAATCTCCATTAGAGATTCCCATTTTACCCTAAGAATCCCAAACCAAGAATTGATGGCAAAATGTGTTTCCCTTTCTGCTGCAAAGAAGGAAAAATAAAATAAAACAGAAGAATGTGTTGGGAGCTTTTAGGACTTCTATCTCTTTAAATTATATTTTACCTCATCTTAATAGCTGGCCTAAATGTTCAAGTACATTCCTCTGCTATAGAATTTTGAGTATTAGTTTTGTGCAGTGTACAATAAAAGCTTGGTTCCTCCCCCAGCTGCTCAAATCAAGATCCAATTAGAAATTTCTTGAGCATGTTGTGTTATCACAACCAGGTTGGAAAAGACTTTTGAGATCATCGAGCCCAACCTATGACCTAACACCACCATGTCAACTAGACCATGGTACTGAGTGCCACGTTCAGTCTTTCCTTAAATACCTCCAGGGACAGTGACTCCACCACCTCCCTGGGCAGTCCATTCCAACGTCTAATCACCCCTTCGGTGAAGAAATTCTTCCTAATGTCCAACCTAAACCTTCCCTGCCAAAGCTTAAGGCTGTGTCCCTTCATCCTGTCGCTGGTTGCCTGGGAGAAGAAACCAGCCCCCACCTGGCTACAACCTCCTTCCAGGGAGTTGTAGAGACTGACAAGGCCTCCCCTGATCCTTCTGTTCTCCTAAACACCCCCAGCTCCCTCAGCCGCTCCTCACAGGGCTTGTGCTCCACGCCCTTCACCAGCCTTGTTGCCCTTCTCTGGACACACTCCAGCATCTCAATGTCCTTCCTGAACTGAGGGGCCCAGAAATGGACACAGCACTCAAGGTGTGGCCTCATTGGTGCTGAGTACAGGGAAAAAAAATCTCTTCCCTAGTATTTCAGGTTTTTTGCAAGGAACACTTGGATAAAATAATATGTAATGAATAAGTGAATAATACTAAATGTTATGTATCAAAATGCACGAATGAAGGCAGAGAATTGCCCTCATCCTTTCCTCATTTTCCTGGTATCTTTTTGATTTGGTAACATACACAATTTGGTATTCCACCCATTGTATCTTATAACTTGGTTAGGTTGCTAAGAATTAACTGTTTAACTAACTTTCTGTTTTCTAAAGAAAGGCTAACTTGAAGTTTCTGTAGAAAGTAATTTTCCTGTCAAAACAATACTTTCCATGCTTTTTTCATTCCTAACCACTATATATTGCAGTTGAACATTTTGTTAGCACTGCTAATTTCTTTCAAGTGTAAAAGTCTATATAATTGCTCAATTTCCGTTAGGCATAAATATTATCTTTCTCATCACCTTTTTTGATTTTTTTTTTTTTTTAAACAGGTCATTTCTACTTCTTGGAAGGACAAAATGATGCACTACTGTGTGGGAATAGCTCAGATGCAGGGTAAGAAATTGATCATCATTTTTCGTTATGCATCAAAGCAAAATAATTAGCTACTTAGAATAGCTCAGGTAGTCAACTTTAATATCAAGTATACTGTAGAATTGCAAATTACCAGTGTTTTGCATTTGAAGCTATGCCTAAATACAACCGTCTCTGTGATTTGAATTTACACAGGCACTTCCATCAGCCTCTTAGGCTGCTTTTGTAAAGGTAACCACATGAGTGATCTGTGCATAAATGTTGCTGCCAGCTTGCTGACTACTGTTTATCAGACATGCTACTTGATGTTCTTCTCTTGTCCTGGTGGAAATGTGTTATGACAAATTGTGGGGAAGGGTAGAATGCTATTAGTTATATTATTAAAGCGTTGAAATGTTATTAGGAAGTGGAATTAAAAAGTGGAAAATAATAAGCTATATATTTTTATCTTAGGTATGTAGAATAACATTTTACTTGTTCATAATTTCGTTAGCAACTGGTACTCCTGAACAATTTTGTTTTACTGCAGCATAACGTAATGTAGAGTAGTTGTTAAAAATAGCATTTCCTCTTCTTTTGTAGTCAATGCCCAGAAGGATATATATGTGTGAAAGCTGGTAGAAACCCCAACTATGGCTACACAAGTTTTGATACATTCAGTTGGGCATTCTTGTCACTGTTTCGATTGATGACTCAGGACTTTTGGGAGAATCTTTACCAGCTGGTGAGGACTTATTAAAATAAACAGCACCATCACCAATATCATTACTACATAGTACTTGCATAGTTATTTTCATTCACTTGTCCCTAAGGCCTTTGGAACAGAAATCATCTTTAATTTCACATATGTAAACTATCGTCTAAAACAATGAGGCCCTTATTCATGATTTAGAATCCTATGTGCTTCTTAAATATATAATGAGGAATAGCTGCTGTTTTATGAAGATGGTTAAGCAGTATTGTTTGTTTATCCAAATGAATAAATGAACTTAAGTTGTTAAAGTTTCTTATCCAAACATGCTGTAAATAGATGCTATGTTAAATTGATTTGCAATCTAGTACAAATATGTTTTGTTTGAAAAGGTTACATCTTGTCCCTGAACTACACATATCCTTACCTGAAATACAGTAATTTTGTCCAGTGTAACGTTTTGTATAATGCAATATTTTTGTGGGAGTGTAGTTTGGGACTGATGAGACAAGAAGGTAAGATGCTGATCAGTGGCCCCACCTACTGTTAAATTTAAAGGCTGTAATGTAGATGTATAGATTCTTATTGGTATAGGTTCTGAAGTATTCAGAATTGGATTTACCTTGACAACAGTAGACACAAAACTTTTTCATATGTATCCAGGATAAAATATTATTTCTATAAGGAAAAAGTAACTAAAGAATCTTGTGTTAACATAAATCAATCTTATAATGTATTTCTAAATTACAACACCATAGTGTTGTTATTACGCAACAGTATTTGAAGTCTGCTAAAAAAGTGTATTATCTCTTTTTCTCCAGACCCTTCGTGCTGCTGGGAAAACATACATGATATTTTTTGTTTTGGTCATTTTCCTGGGTTCTTTCTACCTGATCAACTTGATCCTGGCTGTGGTCGCCATGGCCTACGAAGAACAGAATCAAGCAACCCTGGAAGAAGCAGAGCAGAAAGAGGCAGAATTTCAACAGATGCTGGAACAACTGAAGAAGCAACAGGAAGAAGCTCAGGTATCCCTGTAAAGTAAAATTTCTTCTTCCATTCATGACTGTGAACGGATGCTTTATGTCCACATATGAGAATACTTTTACTCCCCAACTCCTAACAATATATTACTTTGTCTCATAAATTCCTTCATATTGTAAACAACCTTTAATGTTTTCCATTGCACTGTTTTTGCTGGTTTGAGTGAACCTGTTAATTTGTGACGAAAATAATAACCAACAAGCTAAAGCACTGGATTTTCAAATTGGAGATGGAAATTAACTTTTACTGGAGCGCTTGAACAAGTTGCCCAGAGTGCTTGTGGAGATAATCAAAAGCTGTCTGGATAAGGTCTTTGGGCAACCTGCTTTAGGTGACCCTGTCTGTGCTGGAGAGTTTGACACGATGACCTCCAGAGGTTCCCTTCCAATCCCAACCATTCTGTGATTGTCTGAAATGGAGGTGGAGATGTGGAAAAAAATTCCAAAGAGTAATTCTGCTTGTATAAGTAACAGAAGCAAAGCTCTTGTAGGCGATGGTGCTTCAGCAATATTTGGCTTTTTCTGCTCCCTACCCATCTCTCACAGCAGAAAGCCATAGCTTTCCAGTTTTAAAGAGAACTGGAAAACGTGGAGAAACCAAAGAAAACACTTCTGTGGTACAAATGGAATGATTACATACTGCTTTGAAGTTCCTTTTCATTTTTTTGAAGGCTCTCAAATCTTTAATAGAATGATTGATAGTGTCTGCTTGGCATGTGGCCACATAGAGCAGAAGTTGAACTGTGTCTTCCATATAAGCACATGACTAAAGTCAGCAATCAGGGTTTTTTGTTTCATTGGTCAGTTGTGACCTGTTGGGGGAGAATTGTAGGGGTTTTTTTGGTTTTTTACCATAGCTTGTAAATAAATGTTAATGAAATGCTCCACACGTTTTGAAAATCAAACAGCAACAAGTATGTAATACTGTGTAGTTTAACTCAAACTTCTGATTATTATTTGCAAAACTGAGATATCAACATTACAAGAGATCTTTAATAGACTAGAGAGTCTGTTAAAAATCCATCAAAATGTTGTAAGAAAGTGTTGCTTCCTGTTAACAGGGATTTTACCACTTGTTTGAGCCTCGATTCTTTATTTTTACATAGTACTTCAGATGAAAAATTCATTGCAACATGTTGCTTCAATCTGAAACAGATGCTTGTTAACTTGGTTTTTTGACAGCACAGTTTTCCCTTGGGTTACTCTTGCTCCTGGTTTATGGAGCAGTGGCAAATTATGGTTTCTGTGGTATTTCACAAATTATACTTCTTATGATATGCTGGGTTTGGTGAAGTGGAAACACCGTTTTTATTTCAAAATAATAATTTCTTTAAGAGTGGCAATAAATTTGAAATAGTGAGCGGTGTGTGTGTTTGTACAAATGCTGTAAATTGCACATGTGCTTGTATGTATAGGCGGCGGCAGCAGCTGCAGCAGCTGACTCAAGAGATTATAGTGGAGTAGGTGGAATAGGTGGATTCTCCGAAAGTTCTTCTGAGGCATCAAAACTGAGCTCAAAGAGTGCTAAAGAGAGAAGGAATAGAAGAAAGAAAAAAAAGCAAAAAGAACAATCTGAAGGCGAGGAGAAGGATGGGGAAGAATTTCACAAATCTGAATCAGAGGACAGCATCAAAAAGAAAGGTTTCCGATTTTCCATTGAGGGGAATAGACTGACATACGAAAAGAGATTCTCTTCCCCACACCAGGTACCATAGTATTATTACCTCTTAAACACCATTTTTTGTCTACTCATCGTATAAACAAAGCTCTGTAAAGTAGTTCGGTAAATTCTTGCAAGATACCACACATTCATTAATATCCTAAATCAAAGGCTAACCAAGTAAAAAACTTGCAGCCAAATATGAAACTGTAAGAATTTGAGAGATTTTGGTTTTACTCCGAATTTGTGTGTGAAAAATCAAAATTACATGTGTTAAGTAACATGAACTGTATTTCAAGCTTTTTAATGAAAATGGACCTATCTCCCCATCAAGTTGGATGTATTCAGCACGACGAGTGGCTGCAAAACATGGTGCATACATATAATATGTAATGTTTCAAATGAGAAAAGTATTAAAATGTGGGATGAAGAAAGCTCAGTAGAAATTACATTAATGCTCCTGTGAAATTTGAGAAATTAATTGATGTGAGAACATTAATTGTGTTATCGTAAGGTGGAAATATATGTGGCAATGTGTCTTTGCATGTGGTCTCTTATATTGAAACACCAGTGACTCAGAGTGCCATCTGCATCTCCCATCCAGACATTTATTTCATCTGATAGTTTTGTAATGCTATATCTCCTACAGTTTTCAAACCTCCTCTTCATTTGCCCACCTCTCACTCTTCCCTTAGCACTGCAAGTCCAAATCTTGCATACATTCTCTCCTTTTTCTGCCCCTTTGTGCCTCAATATGCTTCTTCCTTTTATCTCCACCTTCGCAATTTTCCCTGGTCTTTATGACTTGCCTTCTCCCTCTTTTTAGTCATTATTACTAAACTCATTCCTGCCTTTTTAATCCTCTTCTATTTCTGTCTCTGGAAAGCCTGTTTCATCCCTTAATAGATCATGAGTGTTCATACTCTCTTCATGTATTGTTTTTTCCAGCTCCCATTCTCAAAGAAGCTCAGACCTCTTCATCCAGTATTTTCTTACTAAAGACTGTCCTCCTTAGATCAGACTGTGGTGGGAATATAATGTTTCCAGCTTTCTATTTCTGCCGCTCCTTCCACTCACTACCTAATGTGTTTCCTTTTTCAATAGTAATGCATCCTTCCCCCCACCCCACCCCCTTGGTCTGCCACCGTTTTATGTTGTTAACTGTCTAACTAATCTCTGTGAGGCTTCATTGCTGAATTTAGTTCATGATTCATTCTGTTCCTTATAAAATTTTCTCACATATCAATTGACTTCAACTTCATGTTGAAGATCCATCTGATCCCTTAGGTGCATATTCTTGCCTGTCTCTTCATTCAAACTGCAGCCTTATTCAACTGCAGCTCAATTCATCCATCTTGTAAGAAATGAAGCATTCCTCATACAACTCTTTCTTCTAACGTTTTCACCTCCGAATTCATTTACAGTTGTTTGACTATGACAATCTAGAAATCACCTCCTCTCTGGTTTTCCAACCCTAGTTCCTTTTCACTCTGGATTCTAACCACCAAACAGACGTTCCACTCACCAGTTTTTAATAATATTTTCCTAGAGAAAACTCAGGCTTATATATCGTCTTTGACTTTTTCCTTGGCATTTCATTTTCTTTCAATGTAAATAACCATTTTATTCCTCTTGAAATCTTATTCTTCCTAACATTCATAACTTTGTCTCCTCTCAATTCTCCTGGGTTAGAAGATCCTTTTACCCCTTTGACAATTTTCTAAGGGACTTCCACAAGGCCTTTTGCTAGATCTCATCTCTCTCTCTTTTTATTTTCTTTTTTTTTTTAAACTCTATTCTGGACCCACAACTCTGAATCATTTTTAACTTGGACCTCTTTACTGCTGCATTCATCAAGAGTGTTGTTGCAAAGAGCACTAACCTATCCCATTGCTTTTCTTTAATCTGCTAGTAAACATATTTACCTAAAGAATTTTTTTTAATACCATAAAACATACTGTACCTAAAGTTCCTCCCAACCCACCTTGTCTACTTACAGTAAACAAGTCCCAGCTTTGACTGACCCATACCAGCATTCATAACCTCCTGTTAAATTTTCAAACTGTTTCTTTGAGCCCTTTCTGGTATGCTGCCCTTCATGCTTGGAAGAAGCTCCCATGAGTTTTCACAGAACACTTCATTGCCTTCCTCAAATCCCTCTTTAAAACTCTCTTTTACCATGCTGCCTACAGAAAGCTTGACAGGGAAGTGACTTCAGGTGAGCTAAGATGACTGTTTATCATACTCATCAATTTTGCCTCTGTGTATTCCCTCTCTTTTTGTATCCATCTGTTGTGTTACATTTAAATGATAAGTTCTTTGCAGAGTGCCTTTTTGTTCTGCATTTTGCAGCCCCTAGAACAATGGGGCTCAGGTCCATAAAGATAAGTTTTAGAAGAGAAACAAAGACACTACTTCATTATGTATCATTTGCTGTTCATAGAGGTCTTGGGTGAAATCGGGTGCTAATACTTACCAATCAAATCAAGGCAATTACTGATATGAATTAAAAGATCATGTGTAATTATTTGTAAGATTAGAGCATTATTTTGACTTTAACACTGAAGAGATCCTCCCATAGCAGAACATTTACTCATATGAGTAAAGTGATGAAGATTAGCAAACCTGTTCATACAAAATTACGGGCAAATGGTTGCATATTCAGGATAGCTAAGACTTTAAAAAAGAAATAAGAAACCTATTATGGCCCACTTGACTAGTGTCTGAAAAGATATGCATGTTTTTTAAACTAGGCAGTATTTGGGAGCTACTTCTGTGTGCAGACTGAGTCACAGAAAATTTGCCTAAAATTTTATTTACTCAGCCTGTCATACTAATGCCAGCCTGGGGTAAACAGTGTTTAGGTATACTCACTCAGTTTATGAACAGTTGGTAATAACATAGGCAGAATAGCAGAGGAAACAATTCTGTCAAGCAGTTTCTTTTACTCTAATTAAACGGATTGATTTCATATATCCAAAGCAGTAAAATAACTAGTCTTTGTCTGTCACTTCTGTTCTCTTTGTTACTACCCAAAAGGGAGTGTATTAGGGGGGGACTGTACCAGTTCATTTCTTCGTAGATGACCTTACCCTTTAAGACATTGTGGATTTTTCCTCTGTATGGAAATGTTGTATTTTAAAGGATTTTCTTCTGATAATAATTGTTTTTATTTACCTGCAGTCTTTGCTGAGCATTCGTGGCTCCCTGTTTTCCCCAAGGCGCAACAGCAGAACGAGTCTTTTCAGCTTCAGAGGTCGAGCAAAGGATGTAGGATCAGAAAATGACTTTGCCGATGACGAGCACAGCACTTTTGAAGACAATGAGAGCAGAAGAGATTCTCTCTTTGTTCCTCATAGACATGGTGAACGGCGCAACAGTAACATTAGTCAGGCCAGTAGGTCATCCAGAACAGTACCTGCACTTCCAGCAAATGGGAAGATGCACAGCACTGTGGATTGCAACGGAGTAGTTTCTTTAGTTGGTGGACCGCCAGCTCTGACATCGCCTACGGGACAGCTTCTGCCAGAGGTGATGATTGATAAAGCAGCCACTGCTAGCAATGTAAGAAAGTCTGCAATAGCTCAGGCATGATGTTCTCTCCCTGTATGATCAGTCACTGTTTCCACAAAATTTAGTCACATGGCAATTATGACCTTTCTGGCTAAGCTGTGAATGCTCCTTTCATGTATTCTGGCTATAAGCTAAAGGAGAAACTAAAATTGTCCAGCTCTCATTAACTAAATATGTGAAAATGCATGTTAATTGACTGGGAATTAACAGAAGAGTATAGTAAACCATTGAATAAATTTAGTTTATGTAATCTTACATTGATTCATTATGCTTAGACTTAACTGGATGGTTCTTTACTTGTATATCAGAAAGGATATCAAAATGGAAAAAAAAATCAATTACATTTACTTAATGGAATATATTAAAGTATATATATAGAGCGAGTATTTAGCTTCCTGCTGTCCATACATGAAACTTTTGATGTTATTCTAGTAGTACAACATACAACGGTTGTGATAATGTTCCTGTAATATAACTAATTTTTCTATGGGTTTTTTAATGTCAACATTACTAAATCTCCTTTCTTTTGTTTGAAAATTGTGCTAGGAAATTAATAGTTTATTCTAAATTAAGAGTTATCTTAAGAAAATACACTTATTCTTAGTTCCTTTACTGCTAGCTGTGTGGGCTGTGCATTTTCATGTTTAGAAAAAGACTTCACTGCCTAAATAGAAAGATATTTACAGCAGAGCTCATTGACAAGCATTGTGGAACATTTTCTAGTCTGAAATCTGCTTTAATATCTCAGCCGTGTTTCAGCAAAATACTTAAAAACATATTCTTCAGGCACAAGAGCAATCCTACTGCAGTGTTGGACTATTTGTTCTGTACAGAGTTAGGCATACCTCAGTCTATTGCAAAGCCTCAGTATAACTGGAGCGTGGTGGGGTACAGGAGTGTTTTAAACCAGTAGAGTTCTACAGTAACTTACAGTGTTATTAAATGTAGTCAATTAGCTGTTTCATCAGTGTTTTATTTTCAGGGCACTACTACAGAAACTGACTTAAGAAAGAGACATTCTAGTTCTTATCATGTTCCTATGGACTACCTAACAGACCCTAGTGCAAGGCAAAGAGCAATGAGTATAGCCAGCATGCTTACAAACACGATGGAAGGTACGTAACACAGATTTTTTTTTTGTATGACAGTGCCTTAAAGTGCTATTAAATGTGTATTAAATGCATTAAGTAGGAGCGATGTTTTAAGGCAGCTGTTTCAGCCTAGAGGGTACAGACAAGAAGAGATTTCTATATGGAGTTAGAGGTGGGGGGTTTTGGGGATTTTTTTTTAATACGGGACTGATAAATTTGGAAAAAGAGTGAAGCTTGCAATATACTGATAGGTTTGAGGTGGAAGTAGCAAGCTTCCAATTTAAATGTAAGCAAAACCAATTAATCAGCGTAGTCTTTCTCTAGTGAAGTTATGTTTTGGGGTAAGCTCTTCTTAGGTTACTGAAATGGCTGTGTTTCTTGCAGTAGAACAATCCCCTTCTACCAATTCAATAGACTTGCTGTTTCACAAAGGAGGGATCATGTTCTTCTTTCTGTAAGGCTAAATACAATTAATCTGAATCATGGAATTAAGCAACTATTTGTAAGAAAGGGTGAAACATTATGTTGAGGCTTAAATGGCCATGCCCAAAATAGCAAATTGGAAGATAGTAATGAGCAGTTGTGCACATGTGGATCATAATGCTAAGTACTTGTCTGACTTCAGGCTTGTTCTAAATGTTTATCTTTCAAGAGGAAACTTTAAAATATTTTATTGGAAGGGACCATAAAGATCATCTAGTTCCAACTCCCCTGCCAGGGAGAGGAACACCTTTCACTGGAGCAGGTTGCTTGAAGCCTCATCCAACCTGGCCTTGAACATGTCCAGGAACAGGGCATCTACAGCTTCTCTGTGCAACCTGTGCCAGGGCCTCACCATTCTTACAGTAAAGAATTTTTGCCTACTACCTAATCTAAATATACCCTCTTTCTGTTTAAAACTGTAAACCCTCATCCTATCACTCCACTCCCTGATAAAGGCTCCCTCTCATCTTTCCTGCAGGCCCCTTGTAAGTACTGGAAGGCTGCAATAAGGTCTCCTTGGGGCCTTCTCTTCTCTAGGATAAGCAACCCCTCAGCCTGTCCTCATAGGACTTGTGCTCTGGCCCCTGATTATCTTTGTGGCCTCCTCCGAACCTGCTCTTATGCTGGGAACTCTAGAGCTGAACACAGCACTCCAGCTGGAGCAGAGGGGGAGAACCCCCTCCCTCAGCTGCTTTTGATGCTGCCCAGGGGGATCTTGGCTCTCTGGGCTGTGACCGACATTGTTGACTCACACTCAATTTTTCAGCCACCGATAACCCCAGGTCTTTGTCTGCTGGGCTGCTTTCAATCCCTTCATCACCCAGTCTTATGACAGATTTCTAAGACAAATTTCTTTTTTGCATTCCATATAGCATTAGCTTGTGAATGGATCTTTTATCTATTGAATCTTTAGTATAGGGGGTTTTTTTTGTTTGTTTTATAGATTATTTTAAATTGTAATTTCTTTTGACTGACAGCAGTCTTAGTTTCAAAATATCAACAGAGTTTATCAACAGTACCTTGGAAAACAGCATTTAGGCTTCAAGGAAATACCCAAGTGATGCTGAATAGAGAACTATGTTTAAAATATTATTTTCATTTTTCTCTCTAGAACTGGAAGAATCCAGGCAGAAATGCCCACCATGCTGGTATAAATTTGCTAACACTTGCTTGATTTGGGACTGCTGTACTCCCTGGCTGAAAGTCAAACATATTGTAAATTTGATTGTGATGGACCCATTTGTTGATCTGGCCATTACCATCTGCATCGTTCTGAACACCCTGTTCATGGCCATGGAGCACTACCCGATGACAGAACAGTTTAGTGGTGTGCTATCAGTGGGAAACCTTGTAAGTCTTTCATGATGCGCCATGTATGTGAAATGCATTTTTCTTTAATTCTTCTGTGACTTATGCACATTCACATAAGAGAAGAAGTTGACTATTTATAGGTTTGGGATAGCTGAACTTAAATTTAAGCTGTTGACATATGTGAATTTCACCACTCTTATTTTACAGAGTAAAGATCTACTGAGTCAATGTGCATTTTGATTTTTAAAACCTTCATTTTCTGTCATGGAAGCTTGTTAAAGGAGATTTTTTTTTCTTGGATAGATAGTTACAAATCATACTTTCAGTTCCAATCACACACCTGTTCTGCTCCTCACTAGCACCCTCCTAAGGATCTGGGTGTTCAGGGAATTTTAGAGAAAGACCCAGTAAGCATGGCAGATGTAAGGAAATAATGAAATGAAATGACTGTGTCTTCCACAGGCCATCCTGAAGAAGAATAGTTCTGCTCAACTTTCTGTATAATTTTTTTCTTAATAAAATAAGTTTATGATAGGACCAATTATCTTTATTGCTACAAGTAAAAAGATGGTCTAAGGGCAAGGATGAGCTCTAAGGAGATAAAAATGAGCATTAAAATCAGAAGATATTCTGTGTATTGGCATACATATACATTAGCAGGCTCGATAAAAACCACATTTTCCCATTTACCTCTTTTTCTTTGAAACCCAAACATTGTGATGCATATGTAAGCTTCAATTATGAATTTTATCCCTAACCCCAACGTGTGGAACTATAGAGAAGCTATTCAGATTTATCAATAATTTCTTGCTGAAAATATAACTTAGCAAATGCTGATACCAGTAGTTTTACTTTTTGGATATTTTCTTCCTAAACTGGAGTAAGAAACTTTATTTTCCTTGCAGGTGTTTACTGGAATTTTCACAGCAGAAATGTTTCTCAAGATAATTGCCATGGATCCTTATTATTATTTTCAAGAGGGCTGGAATATTTTTGATGGTTTTATCGTGAGTCTTAGTTTAATGGAACTTGGCCTTGCAAATGTAGAAGGATTATCTGTCCTTCGATCGTTCCGCTTGGTAAATATACTATTTAAAATATGTTTCTGTATTACATTTTTGTGTTTGTACATAAATATTTTGTGCATTTTTCATTTGCAAATTATATATTTGGCTAAGACAGAAGATCTTTTCAGAACTTAAAAAATGCTACATTGCATACTTGCTAGATGACGTGTATATATTATGTCAAGTTTGTTTTGCATATTATCTTAGTAATGTCTATTTCTCCTTCAAGATATTGTCAACATCAATTCTAGTCTTGCCAAAAGTGTGCTTAAAGGATTAAATTTTATAATAGAAGTATCTCTTAGAGTCTTCTAGCTAGATGAGGGAGTAAAAAAAAGCAAGAGCCACAAGGCCCTCACTACCTGTGACTGAAGACGAATGAACTGCTTGGTAAATGATGGGTTAGTTAATAAAAGTTTATTGACAATTTTAGCTTATAGACTTCCATTACCAATTGACTTTCATGGTTAGTTTTAAAAGAGAGTAGTGTTAAGATTTTTCACTGTCCAGAGGCTTTTCATCCCTACCAGCCTTCTCCATACCGTCCTCTGCAAGGGTCTATCTGCTGCCTAACAGCTTTTCTGTTCAAAAGTCACTACAGTGTCTCTGTCTGTTATTAGATATTCCTTTCATGAACAGGAACTTGAAAAACCTTGGTCTTGCTGCAGACTAGGCTAGCATGCAAGTCAATGTCCACATCCTCTTCTGAAAAGACCTACACATTGAGCGACATGAAGCTAGAGTTCCTAGTCATCAAGCTCAACTTTTGCCTTAAATAAAAAAAAAAAAAATTAACTTGAAATGAAAGTTAAATAAATCCCCTTTAAAAATTAAGGGGTTTTAAATAAGTCTGTTTTCTGGTTCTCTGCGTAGCATTATACTGGACTTTGCTGAAAGTCTAAAATCTGTCTGGATTGACTTCTCTCTCAGTAGTAGATTCTGGTTTAAACTTGGCATTTCTGTGTTTTATTTATAAAACATAAAATCATCACATTAAATAATACTTAGTTTTATATTCATTTTGGTATTCTTCTCTTTCAGTTGTCTGAACACTTGCTGTATCTTTCCTATAATTTCATTTTTGTCTGTTTCAAGTTGTACTTTTAATATAATACTTTCCTTTGTTTTTCTCAATGTTGTATGACAAACTTTGTAAGACACATTACATTTATTTTAAAAGACAGAAAATATATTGTTAAAGATATTTGCAAGTCACTTGTATGTCTGTCATTAACAACTCTAGCTTGTTTCTCTCTTTAGGAAAACCATTTCCTCCATCTCACTGCCAGTTAGGATGAGAGGATCTGGAAGTGACTATAACCCTTATGGTCCTGTTAAACTGATCACATTTCATATGCGCTCATTTATTTTTATTAATATTTTCTTGGAGTTATCTACAGGAGAAAGACTGTTTTGTCCAACTTGTTTAACAAGTACAACTTCTTTAGAAATACCTGAAGACACCAAAAGAGTTAAAGTCTGAATTGGAGTCTTTGTGATAATTGCAATGTAATTGGAATGAGCATAGAGACAGTATTTTTGATTTCTTATCACTTGAATCAGGACTTAACGCTGCTGATGTGTAGTATTGTACAAAGAACTGGAAACAGAAATTTTGTAACTAAAACTTCTCAAGGTTACAAGAGACATGATGTAGACACAGAGTAATTGAAATATGGAATGTATAGCAGTCATTTCATTACAATTAGCATAATGAAGAACCATATACCATTCTTCTGTTTTGCAGCTTCGAGTTTTCAAACTGGCAAAATCTTGGCCAACTCTAAATATGCTGATTAAGATTATTGGCAACTCAGTGGGGGCTCTGGGGAATCTGACCCTGGTGCTGGCCATCATTGTGTTCATTTTCGCTGTGGTCGGGATGCAGCTGTTTGGGAAAAGCTACAAGGAATGTGTCTGCAAGATCTCCAGTGACTGTGAACTTCCTCGCTGGCACATGCATGACTTTTTCCACTCTTTCCTGATTGTGTTCCGAGTGCTGTGTGGAGAATGGATAGAAACGATGTGGGACTGCATGGAGGTTGCTGGCCAAACCATGTGCCTTACAGTCTTCATGATGGTCATGGTGATTGGAAACCTAGTGGTATGTAATCAGTGGGGATTTTTAAAAACTCTTAGGACATACTTGCTGTTTTTAATGATTTAGAAATCCAAGCTGAAGACTGGAGAAGGACTTCAGGAAATCAGGTAGTTCACTTGCCCTTTCTGTAAACCAGGTTCAAATACACCTTGATCATTTATGAAAAATGTTTGTCTACTTTTTCTTTAAAATCTTAGTAGGTTTATAACCTCTTTAGTAAGATCAGTACTGAATTATGCTTACAGTTAAGAGTGCCTTTTAAAAAAACATCTAATTTAAATCACCTTTTACATCCAAGTAAATTAAATTGTCTCAATATTGATGGAAAACTGTTGGTCTTTGTGACAACATTTATAAGACTCAACAGTTTACAGTTTCCACTTTCAGTCATTTCTTTGTGAAACAAAACAAGCCTAGCTCCTCAATTTTTTCTCATAGGTGATGATTTGTAAATGGCTTATCATTTTTGCTATTGGCCTCTGAATTCCTCTCAAGCAACATTTTGAATAAAGACACAAGTACTGAATAATGTGAAAACTTCCATTTCTTACACCCAGCATTCCTTGTATTCGCAGTATTCCTCCAAATGACGCATGAAATTTCTGTACCAGCATTGCTTTCCTGATGCAGCCTCTATGCCCCTTTCTGCAGTGCTTCCACCTTCCCAGTTTTCACACCTTCTGTATACGTACTTTTCACTTTTCTTAACAATCCGTTCTACAACAGTACTTCAGAATTAAATACCATATTGATTTTGAATAATTTCACCAATTTGCCATAAACCATGGTTATGTTTAATTGTAGTTCTTTCTCCTTGAGTGCTGGCATCCCTTCTCTTTTTGGTACGATCCACAAATTTTATAAATATGCTTATCCACAGTCATCACTACCAAGGCTCACCAGACTAATGTGAGTCCTGTGGCATATCTTATAAAATATTCTGCAAGTTTGACCAGGAATAACTGACAAATATAATTTAACTGATTTTTAATTAAAGGATTTTTAATCAGTTTTGCACATGGTCTGTCGTAATTGCATGCAATCCAAATTTCTCTTGTATGTCTGTAAAATGTCATTCAAGAAAGTCTGAAATAGTTTCTTGAAACTGAGATGAAATCGTTTCTTGAAATTGAGGTGTATCACATCTGTGGACTCTCTATCTCTTAGCTAGTGTTCCTGCCCAAAACCAAGATAGACTCATACATACTTGCCAAATACAAAATTTTACTATATTCTGAATTAGAGGTACTAGAACCATGGCCTGTTGAACTGTAGAAAACTATAATTTGCCTACATTCCCCTGGCCTATGAGCACTACAGTGGATGTAGCTTGCATAAATCACATTATGTTGTTGTCCTCTGCCTCGTTATGCCATTCTCCATTTTGAGGAGCGGATCTGCTCTCCTGCCATTGTGGAGGAGGCATTCAGGGAACAGCTCAGATTTTCACCTTTGTTAGTGAAGTTAAACCAGCTAGAAGTGTTTTTGGCAAGATAATGTAATGTGGGGGACAGGGATTATGAACTGAAAAGAATAGCAGGAAGGTGTGCTGAAATAAAGTGTTAGCTGTGAAGTGAAAATTATCTCATATTGAAAAACTCATCATGATATTGCTTTTATGACTTAAAAATAAGAGTAATTTTTTTCCTTACTGTCTTTTAGGTACTCAACCTCTTTTTGGCCTTGCTGCTGAGCTCATTTAGTTCAGACAACCTTGCTGCTACAGACGATGATAATGAAATGAACAATCTCCAGATTGCTGTGGCAAGGATTCAGAAAGGCATAGATTATGTGAAGAGAAAAGTGCGTGAATTCATCCAAAAAGCCTTTGTTAGAAAGCAGAAAGTTTTAGATGAAATCAAACCTCTTGAAGACCTAAACAATAAAAAAGACAGCTGTATTTCCAACCATACAATAGTCGACATAGGTAAAAACCTCGCCTATCTCAAAGACGGGAATGGAACTACCAGTGGCATAGGCAGCAGTGTGGAAAAATATGTTGTTGATGAAAGTGATTATATGTCATTTATAAACAACCCAAGTCTCACCGTGACAGTGCCCATTGCTGTCGGAGAATCAGATTTTGAAAATTTAAACACAGAGGAGTTCAGCAGTGAATCAGACCTGGAAGAAAGCAAAGAGGTAAGCCTGTTTCTACTTTAAAATACTCTGATGCTTTTCTTTCTCTTTGTTTTTTTGAGGTTACTAGTGTTGAATTCAAATTTTTCTTTAATTCCTTTACAACAGCATATTCAAACTCGTAATGTTATTTAAGGTAAATTGATGTAAGGTTGTGAGTTTTGAAAGACAGTGATACAATATTGCATTTACAGTAATAATCAAGATACATAAGAAAATTTTTTAGAAAATTAATATTTTTTTCTATTTTATTTAGTTAAATCCTTAACAAGCAAAGGAACCACTTTAATAGCCCCGGATACCAGAAGTCATACAAAGTGTGTATGGCTGGTGTAAATTTCTCCATGCTTATTTCATTTGAGCAGTTTATTCATTTATCTGCTTTTGTAATGGTTCATTCTGATGGTTTTAACCTTTTTTATATAGTGAAAATGCATCCATATACATCATAGATAGGTACATTTGAATACTGTACTAGCATCACCAAACAATTTCATATAAATCACTAATAATCCATCTGATGGTAGCAGAACCACTGAAGAAGTGAAGTAATGGCCTTATGGTAAAAAAGTTACAAAGCTTAATATCCCGGTAATGGCTCCTTTCATTTGACTACTGATTTGTTATTTGTTATTTTCAAAGCTTTAAGATATTTGAATCTGTTACCTGCTGTGACTAATAAAATGTACCTCTTTCTGGCACAACGTGGTGCCAAGTGGATAAATCCAAGCTAGCACTGAGAGTGATAGTGGATGCCAAGGCATTATTATTGTGTGTGTATTATTAACCCACTGCTTTGTCCTGCACAACTGAAAGTGGTGGAGACACATCAGCTCAAGTGGAGTAAGTCTGTGCAATGCTTAGTACTAATGCTAGTCCATTCAGCATTAGCATGGGTATTTTTGAACAGTGTTGCATGCTGTGGGGTAGACATAAACTAACATAAAGGCTTTCATTAGTGATTTTCTCTTACTTGAATCTGAGGGTATAAATGTGGGTGAGATTCTAGTAATTTTCTGCCTGTGATCCATTTTTGTACAAACTGCATCACAAGTTTAGTCATATTTTCTTGTTTCTTATCACAAATGTCTTTATTATTCTTATAAAAATATTTCCTTTTTTTCAGATCGATTGTATTAATATTTATCTTACTCTTCAAAACCAGTACTTGGGTGTGGAACAAATGAGTTGTAGTTTAACCTTCAGTTGTTCTGTTTTTTACTGCACAAGACTGTGTCAGTAGGAGAGGTGGAGGATGAGCTTTATACAAACCTCTGTGCTGGTGGTTAGCAGGGCTGAGTATGACAATGGTGCATCTCTTACTTCACTGTATAACTGGATGATGTGGCTGCTGACTGTTTTCATTAGCCAAATCTTTCTTTTCTGCCCATGGAAGGACCCGAATTAGGTTATTCTACAAGGTGACAAAAATACTGACTTCCTATAGGAAAAATTTTAAAGTGGATTATCCCACATTTGAGACATGAACTCCAGTCATTAAGCTTCCACCATGAAAGAAAGGCTTTCTACTCCGCCTACCATATTTAAAAGAAAGCAGTGTCTTCATTGCATTCTTGGAGGCACTTAATGCTGTTGTGCTTCAGGAACTGCAAACTGATCAGGTGATAAGACAAAGCAATGCATATTAAGTCAGGGATGAGATAGTGCCAAGCAGTTTTGATTGGCCAAGTCTGAAACTCTTCTGAGCATATTCAAGGCCAAATTTTCTTACTAATGCGGAAACTGAAGGTGAAAAATTGAAGAGCATATTTATCAGTTTCAGGGATTCTCAAGGGAGCCACAGCAGTAAGTAAAGACTGTGATCATATTTCTTATTAAAGTGCCTAAATTTCAAATGGATTTGAGTCACAAAAGCATGACACAAAAGCATTAAAATCTTAATCCTAGTTCCTACTCTTCACTAGATACTCTTCACCACCATAGTTTCTGATATAGAGAGTGTTGGCTTATTAGTTAGATGACCAATACTCTTGTAATGAAAATGATCCCTAGGAAAAGAAGGCATCTTTTAAATTAAAAATTGGACTACAAATGGCTTTTTTACAAGCCTTCCTCTTTTTTGCCACGCCATAATGTGCCTTGGATTTCTGGCCTCTCATGTTTTCCTATTTATATGATACTGCTGTTGCTGAGTTGAACTGCCAGTCATTTCATTGCTTACACCATAAACAAAAATATTGAAGTTAGAAACTGCCATCAAACTGTGCTCTGTTAGCAGATTTGCAGATGAAAGGCAGCTGAGGCATCCAGGTGCTGTGAGGACACTGCACAAGATAGCCAGATGCTAATGAGTGTGTGTCTGTGTGCTTCTGCTTGCTTCTGTGTTTACAACCAAGTACATGTATTCACTGTTGTCTAGGGCAATAAGCTGAATTCCAACAAAATTATTAATATTTATTAGCAAGTTTTAATTAAGCATATTAATGTTTGGTGAATTCTTTATTATAACACATGTATCTTCCAGT
Organism: Mohoua ochrocephala; assembly: GCA_013398855.1. NCBI lineage: Eukaryota > Metazoa > Chordata > Aves > Passeriformes > Acanthizidae > Mohoua > Mohoua ochrocephala. The sequence goes on along the minus strand of VZTA01014257.1, from coordinate 20,881 downwards.
AGTTTGGCAGAAATGTTAACTAGATTATGCCTTTGTAGAAACAATACATATAATGTTGTACCTGCTTAGTAGGTGTGAATTAACAAGGAATTTTCTAGAAAATTACTGAAACCTAAAATAAGTTTAATTATAAAAACATTGTGTCCATAAGAATGTCAGTGGGCGAATACAGCATAATAAGGGAATTAGAGAACAAATACTAAATAAAACTTTATCATGGAAGTAGGCCATTAATAATTGCGGGACCACTGTGCTGGGTCCACTGTCCTATAAATAAAGGTCTGTGGATCTGAGCTGCATTACTGCTATTTAGTGGAGAAACTATAAAGATACTTTTTCCATTTTAGGTTCTTAAGTACTATGGGGATGGTTTATATGGAAAATTTTGTAGTACATGTAAGACTGTATAAGAATTAGTTAAAATAATCATAATAGCGGGTAATAATTAATTTATGCTAAGTGTAACTCATAGGCCAATAATAACACCGAGATATACCAATGACAAAATATTTATCAATGCTTTGAAAAAGATGGGATCTCCTAATGCTGTTGCAGACACATTAATAATGTATATTTTACTTTAAGCAATGTTCAGTGCAAAAAAGCAGAGGTGCTGTGTCCTGAACTTCATTTCCTACCGTTCTTACTTCTCACAGGAGTAGAACCAAGCTGGATCAGTCAAGCGGGCAGCTCTGGTGCCTTTTAGCGAGGCAGAGCATCGTGTCACCAGTTTTACACAGGTTACCTAAGCAAGTTATACATCTCTCTGTCTATCCTATTAATCACCTTTTAGCAGATATGGACTGGCCTGCATGCTCTTCAGCTATGATCCTGTCCCATTCATTGCAATAAGTACCAACATGCACAGCTGCTCCCTGCTGAGCCACGGGACTCGCATCACAGCATGGTCAGGCAAGAGCGGCAGCCCCAAGATTTCTGTGGTTCCGATACTTCCCATGATATCTCAGTAGTATTTTGCAGTGCATGCTATGTACCTTTCCCAGTCTTGATGATATAGTTTTCAGGATTCTGTTTTTGAGGGGCTTTCTTTTGTTTTGAGGGAAGACAATATGTAACACGTATGCCATATTTCTCATCAGAAGCTTATATATATATGTATATAAGTCCATCTGTAAATTGTGTTGATAATGAAAAGCTGCTAGCTTTTTTAGAAAACTTTCATACTATTGTATTTTAACTTATAATGGAGGTAACCTGCAAACTCATCATAGTCATGATTTTATTTTTCACATTCTTTTCTCTTGGAAGTGCTTTTCTTTAGTACTTGTATAAGCATTTAGTTATTTTGGAGATTAATATGCAGTACTTGAAGCGCCATTAAGCATGAAATTAATTCGATTTCTGCAGTCAAAGCATGTGACCATAATTTGGTTAAAAGAATTCATACAAAACTGTTATTTGGCTGGTCAAACATTCAGAGATCAGTTCTGCTCTTACTTACGCTCACACTTAGGTGTAGAGGTGCAAAGAGAAAACTGATAGCAAGATGTGGCCCAATTCAATCTTCCTATAACTCTTTAATTTATGCTCAAAAAATGATTACCTCCCCAAACATCTAAAATTGTCTGCCTTGAGAAACTTATTCTCATCTCATCAGTAATAAATACAGTTCAGCACTCTAGTAAATGAGCTACTGAGGTTGGATCAAAAGGTCTGGAAGTTCCCCAGCTTCAGTGTGATTTACATCTCACCTATTCAGTAGTGCCATAATATTTACAACACCAGAGTTGCTGCTTTCAGTCTGGTCAATCAGTGGAGTTAAAATATACTTCCTCCAGAGCTTTTCCTCTTATATTTGGTAAGAATAATTTATCTGATAAGATGTATTTTGATTTTGAAATATTAATTATTTAAAATCCTTTGATACTCTGAAGAGTTTAGCCTTTTTATTGTGAATCGCTCACATTGTATTGGCATATTGTGATTCACTGTGGATGATATTAAGTTGTTAACGTTAGAGTTAACTGAAGTTTGCTTAATTAATATTTGCAAACAGCAGTCCCTTACTCTGTTTCAGAAATATCCTTTCACTATCACTTGTATGAATTAAAGTGCCTTTTAAAGTAGCTTCTGGTGGGAGAGCTTTTTCCCACTGGAGCATATCTCCACTGCTACTTAAAATGCTTTTGCTTTCATACAACTTTTTTGCAAATATTTTCATTTATTAAATTCTCATGAATAAGTAGATCAAAGGAATTACGAATACCAATGAAGTACAGAGTGGACTATAATTTAGAGATACTGGTTTTTGCAGTATTTGCAACCAATAATCACCACAAAATGATTTTGCTTTGATTTACCGTGTTCTGGTTTTTTGTACTGATAGAGTTATTCTGCCTAACTGTATAGGCATTAGAAAGAGTGAGATCCAGAGTCCACTTAATTGCACCAGTGGAATCACAATGGTCTCTACCACTTTGAAGATTTTATAGGTGATATAGCCGTACTGAAAAAGACTGGATACTTTGGATATAATATTGCCATTTATATCACAGAACATTTCATTTTCATACTGACATACACACTACTGAGAAAATAAAACCAATGTAGTTTCCATTATTTAGCATTTTCACAGGTATTTGGGAGGAAAGGAAATTGAAAGCAAAATCAAAACGGTGGTTTCTCTTGGCGCCATCTTCCCGCTTATGTCTGTCCTGCTCTTTGCTCCTTCAGTCCCTTAAATTATGATTTCAACAGCTATAAGTGGCATCCTGGCCAATCATGAAATTTCAGGCTTTGTTAAAAATGTTAAGCTAAGAGCTGTCCAGCTACTCTCAGATAATCATCTTTGGAACAAACAAAGAAAGAAATGTTGGAAGTTAAAAGTGGTCTGGCTGTAAGTGAAGCAGAATTGTATGAATCTATGAGATGTTGTTGAGGTTCAGAAAGTAATTGTGTCAAAAACTTCCTGACCTAATCTTGGCTGCTGCTTTTTGCAATGCTTCTCTGATAGGCAAGCTGCTTTCCTATCTTGAAAGCCAAACTAAAATCTGTATCTCATACTGTACTGTATTGCTGACTAAAGCATGACTGGCAAGGCTGTTGGTACATGTGATGTAAAAGATATTTAAATCTCTATGATAATCAGTATACTGCTACTTAAAAACATGTAACTACTTTTGTCCCCTTACTGTTTTCTTCGAAAAGGAGGTGGAGTATGTACATTCTAAGGTTTTGAAAAACAGATTTCTCGGAGAATAATTTTCTTTGCATACTATTCAGAAAATTTCTATCTTCAGAACTCTCAAAGAGTGTCTAGTGCTTGATCTGGATAAATCTCTTATAATCTGCATGACTGAATACTTTTGAAATCTAGAATTGTGGTATAACAAAAAGCTTAAAAGGGATTAACTATTAGATCAAAGCTAATGCTTGGGTTTGATGATTATCTTGTTTCTATAGGTTCATTTTTTAAAAAAGCTAAATACATGTTAAGTAAATAGCCATTGCCTACATCCGATTTTTGTAATGCTGGTAAGCAGAGAGCAATTTACCAGGTACAAAGGTAACTTTCAGATATGTTTAGGTAAAGAACTGGGATACATGCTATATACCTAACATATCAGGGTCTGCAGTTAGGGGTAGTCTAGCTATCCAGTTGGATTCCATGTGTGTGAACACTGGCAAGTCACAGTAAGTGCCAGAAAAAGTCTTCCTATGTGTTAAGGCATGGACAAAACGTAGCAACAATAACATGGCCCATTCCCAGGTGATGCTGTGTTGCACACCTAGAAATCAGTACAAAGTTGCTGGGTCGGTGGCTTTATACCAGCACGTAAGTTTGCTGTGGAAATATGTGAATGTTACTGAAAAGTTTTCCTAGCATACTGAACTTAATTGAGTTGGTAAAATCTTGAGATGTTGTATCATAAAACCTTCCTAGTTGTTTCTAATACATGCTAAATTTTATAAATTTTGTACGTAATGACATACAATAAATTCAATGTTAAGAATACCAAAGAAAAATGAAAAAAGAAATTATACTGTAGAAAATTTCTACTTTTTGTTCTTTCCCAAATGATGCTGAATTATTACAGACTGAATTTATTGAATAATTTTTATAATATTTTTCTTTACCTACTGATCAGGTTGGAGCTAAATTCGGGTGTAATAGAGCAGCATGCTAAGGAAATACTCTGTTACATCAACAGAAGAGTAACTGAGTTCTCAGTGGGATAAGGCATTTAATTGTTGCCTTTCAAGTATCAGCTGCTGTTGATTCAATTTAGGATTTTTCTGTTCAGTTTAACTTCTGTGGTTATTGTTACAGCTCTGTAAATGAAACATACCAGAGCTTTAGTGAAAAGAGACTTGAAAGATACATCTCACCATACATAGTGCCCCACATAAATAAAGTTGTCTTTTTGATGTTCCTGATAATTGACAGTTCTATTGATAATTTTCTACCTTTCTATCTGATATTTTTGATCTCTCCTTATAGTGGCTATCTCTAATCTTCCATGTTGAGTAAACTGTTAGTCTTAAGCAATTTCAGTAATAGGAATTCGTTACCCCTCATGCTTATTAAACTAACTGCATAATATCTGAGTCACTGAACTCTTCATTTTCCTGTAAAAGAATGGACAGTAGGTCTTTCAAACTTATGGTTCAGCCAGTTCATAATTTTTGTTTGCTCTGCTACTACTACAGCATTCTGCTAGAAAATGCTCTCCAGATTGGAATGATGCAAGCAACATTTTAAGAAAACACTATGTAATAAAAACAGTCACTTCTCATTTTAAAAATTATTTCCTGCATTGTATTGACAAATGGTAATTTTTAACAACATATATAAATTTTTTTGGAATGTACCTTGCATTTGTGGTATTTCTGGCCTTTCCTTAAACTGATGATTGACTTCCACTGATGTTTAAATGCTGTGGTCCTTACTCGAGGACTACAGTATTTATCACATACTTTCCAGTTTCTCCATTTTAGAGGCAGTATTCCACAATGACCAAACTGCCATGCATTATCTATAATTCAAACGTATTGCAATGGGAAATTTGTCAATAATAATCTGCAGAAAAGTGTGCATCCATCTCTTTGTACATTGGACCTGACCTCAACAGATGTTAAAACTCATACAGAAATATGAGACATAAATGTCTAATCTGGGATTTTCAAAAAAACGTAGATGAAATGGGTGTGCAGGTATCGTTGAAACTAGGTGCATAATACACCCTCCAAGACACGTTTCCATTTGTTCGGCCTTCCTCTGAAATGTGCTCTGTAGTGAACCGTGGTGCACCAAACCCAAAGTTAAGCTTATGTCAAAATCACAACACAGTTTATTGTCAGTGTGATTCAATTGAGTCAGAGTGGGGGAGAAAGGAATGAATCTTTTGAAGAACATACTGAGTATTTGTTGCTATGTAAAATTCCAATAAAGTCTCAAGTTACTTTCTGTATCCACAGACTAATACTGTTTACATTTCCTTCACAAAAAAACTGTATAGAATTTGAAGCTACTCAGAAATGTTTTAAAGGAATAATGCCTCTAACTTCAGATTTAAGTGTCAGCAAAAATATATCTCTTTGATGTTACCATAGACCATCTCTGTCTAATATTAATTCCCTATAGAATCTATTCTAAATCTGCTTACATCATTCCCTTTATAAGATTAGCTACTTATCAATGCAGCCATTTTACTGATGTTATACTCCATATAGTGATAACATTAGACGAGTCATAGAATGCTGTAATCAAACTACTTTTACTTATTATAGTACTCATATTTGTCTGTTGCCAACACCATATGATGGTGTGAAGGAATAATTTTTAAGGTTTGGATTATATCGCTGGTATGATTTATTGGTGCAGTATCATTTTATTACAGTATTGCTTTAAAAGCATTTTTCACTTCAGTATTTCAAAAATTTTTTTGGCCTTTTACAATAATTGGACATCTATGTGTACTGTACCAAAGTAATAAGTAGTTTCAAAATGCACAATAAATCCAGAAAATGCATTGGCAAGTGAGTATGCAAAATATCAGCTACTGCTCCTAAAGTAATGTGCTGCTCTTTTGGAAATAAAGATAATTAAATTATCCTATACAACTCATAACATGTGTTTTCATGTCAATAATAATGAAAAAATTATATTCAAACTTTTTAGATTTAGATTTTTAGAGACTTGCTAGAATAATATTTACTTGAGACATGAAAATACATCTGTGCAGCTTGCTGTTGGTTTGGTCATGATGTTGGAAATTTATTTGTATTAACACATGCTATCTGAAGTGTGATCTAAAATGCAGCCACATGATTGGAATAATTAAACAGTACAGAATGTGGAAAGCACCCGTTCGTAGCTTACTGAAATTTCACTGCAAAATTCTTATGTGTGGCTCAGCGTAGTAGTCTAGTAATTTCAGCAATTCCTTGTATGGAAATATCAAAATATCTTCAATAGGGAAAATGCACATTATGTAGTTTCTAATCTTGTGACCTTACCTGTAGTAGAGCAATTTGGCATTATAAATTGTAGATAAGAAGTTCTTTTAATGTCACAGCACTGAATACATTCAAAATATTTTGATATACATTTCCAACATTAACTTCTATTCAAAATAATAAAAGTGGAAAAAAATAATTATGTGGGGTTTCATTCACAGAAATTGAATGCATCCAGTTCATCAGAAGGCAGCACAGTTGATATTGGACTACCTCCAGAAGGTGAACAGCCAGAAGCAGAACCTGAAGAAGTTCTGGAGCCAGAAGCTTGTTTTACAGAAGGTAGGCAAAACGAAATGTATGCAAGATAAATAGACCTAATTGTGTTGACTTGGATGGGATTCTCTTTTTATTCAAAATCAAAAGAAGTTTTGTGATTATATCTGTAATATCTGTTTGTATTAGTAACTCCTTCAGAGTTACTGCCACAGATTTACTGTTCTCTTGTGTTCTCTCCCTCTCTTTGGAGGGTATTGTGAAAGATACAAAGCTTTAACTTCGAACACTGAAACAAAAATGTTCAGAGGAATTATAAGGATCTATTGCAGTAGCACTGAAATAAGTCAAATGACTACCATTGATTGTGATTCCTAATAAATACTTACTTTATTCTGACATCTCAAAATTTATTGTCACTTTTAGGTTGTGTACGGAGATTCAAATGCTGTCAAGTCAGTGTAGAAGAAGGAAAGGGGAAAATCTGGTGGAATCTTAGGAAAACCTGCTATAAGATTGTTGAACACAACTGGTTTGAGACCTTCATAGTCTTCATGATTCTTCTCAGCAGCGGTGCTCTGGTAAATTAAGTGTGGAACTATTGTGACTATTGTGATTTTAATGATCAAGCATTTAGAATTACAGTTAATCACATAGCTACAGGTAACAAATTAGAATTTGATACTCAATTAATAAATGTTCTAATGTAAACATATATCTGCAAGTATTTGGCATATATTGTAGGACATGTAAGAGTTTGCTTGTGGGCTGTGAAACAAATTGTTTGGCAAGTTCAAAATGCAGTGTTAATGGAAATAAGAAATTAGTTTTATCAGACTGGTGTTCACATGTCTTCATGTTGATGATAATAGCTTTTTTTTTAAAATACACATTTAAATAAAAACACAGCTGAGCTAGGAACTTATCAGCAGTAACTTGAATTGTCAAACTCAGATGTAAGGTGCCAACACAATTCCACCAGGTATTTTACAGATTGGTGTTAAATCAGCTGCATTGCGTAGGTATTGAAGTAATTAGTTCCTCATAGCAGGAGCAAAATATAATATTCTTGCTACACTTGGCTCAATGCACAGTGATTCACTGTCAATGGATACATTTCTTTTGACAAGACAGTCCTCTCTATTTAGGATCGCTTTGTGGGTTAGCATGCATAGTTTGGTTTCAATTATTCCCCAAAAATACTGTATCAGAGAGTCATTTTTAAATCCCTCATATAATTTTAATATAAATTTGTAACTTTCCACAAAGGAAGTCCTTACGTCAATAAACCCTTGCTATATGTAGTAAGTTGACCCTGCCTGGATGCCAGGTACCCACCAAAAGTGGTAACTCCACAGGTGGACAGGAGAGAGAAAATATAATAAAGGGTTCATGAGTTGAGATGAGGCCCAGGAGAGATCACCCACCAAATACTGTGATGGGCAAAACAGACTCAGCCTAGGGGTATTAACTGAATTTATCGTTAACAAAATCAGAGCAGGATAATGAGAAGTAAAATAAATCTTAAAAACACCTTCACTCCATCCCTCCCTCCTTCCCAGCTCTACATGTTCCCCCAGCAGCACAGGGAGACAAGGAATGAGTTATGGTCAGTTCATCACAGGTTGTTTCTGCTGCTGCTCAGGGAGAGCAGTCCTTCCCCTGCTCCCGCATGGGGTCCCTTCCACAGGAGACAGTTCTCCATGAACTTGTCCGGTGTGAGTCCATCCCACAGGGAACAGTTCTCCACAAACTGCGGCAATGTGGGTCGCTCTTCCATGGGGTACAGTCCTTCAGGCACAGCCTCATCCAGTGTGGACCCTCCATGGGGGTCCTCCTGGTTCTACAAGTCTACTGGTTCTACCTGCTCCAGCATGGGCTCCTCTCTCCATGGTCTGCAGGGCCCTGCCTGCTCCAGCATGGCTTTCCCACAAATTCACAACCTGTTCTCGGGCATGCTCCTGCTCCAGCCAGTGGGGCTCCTTCTTGGGCTGCAGGTGGATCTCTGCATCCTTGTGGATCTCCATGGGCTGCAGGGGCACAGCTGCTTCACCATGGTCTCACCACAGGCTGCGGGGCCATCTCAGCTCCAGTGCCTGGAGCACCCCCTCCCCCTTCTTCTCCACTGACCTCAACATCTGCAGAATTTCCTCTCACACATTCTCACTCCACTCTTCTCTGCAATTCCACCTGTGCAATAACTTTTTTTTTTCCTTCTTAAATGTGTTGTCACAGAGGTGTTACTATTATTCTTGATTGGCTTGGCCTTGGCCAGTGGTGGGTCGGTCCTGGAGCCAGCTGGCATTGTCTCTGCTGGACATGGAGGAAGCTTCTAGAAGCTTCCCACAGAAGCCACCCCTCTAGCTCCTCCCACTACCAAAACCTGGCCACACAAACACTATCCATGGAAACAAATTGAAATGAAGTTTGAAGAGTGGTCTTACAGTAAGTTTTGTGTGTCTCTGTTCAGTTCAGCTGAAAGCTGAATAGTGTTTGGACCCAACTTTATGAAAAGAGTTAAGTGAAAACCAAAGTTATACTTGAGGGAAAGATACATGCCTTATCATCAAGTATATTTTTTCAGTTCAATTTTTTCCTGACCATTCTACCCCACACTGCAAATTGTGAAGACATTTAATTATACCTTCAAAAATCTTTTTCACAGGCATTTGAAGATATCTACATAGAGCAACGTAAAACTATCAAGACCATGCTGGAATATGCTGACAAAGTTTTCACCTATATCTTCATTCTGGAAATGCTTTTAAAATGGGTGGCTTATGGCTTTCAAACCTATTTCACTAATGCGTGGTGCTGGCTGGACTTCCTGATTGTTGATGTATGTATTCTTTTCCGTGTCCTGTAAGAGAGGCTTTAAAAATCACAATATTATGTTTTCAGGATCAGATTTCTATTCTATTCAACGAAAACTCTATTTTAACTGTTGTAGTGGTATGGTTTATAATTCTGTTCAGAAAGGAAAAAATATTTGGATATACTTATTTCTCTAGAGGTGTTTTGTTGAAATTCTCTAGTTTTATGAAGTTGCAATACTTTCTGGAAATGATGCTTTTTGTTATCTTTTTTTTTTGGTGGTATAGAAAGGATGCTGTTCATCCTCTTCAGTTTTTGTTATGTATGGAAGCACTTTGTGAAACTGTTTCTTATATTCTAATCAATTACTGTAAGTGTCCTGTCACTTACTCTGTGCAATATGAAAGGAAAATACTGCTAGGACTTGTCAGTTCCATTGTACTATTCAGTACCCTTGCACTTTTCACTGTGTCGTGGGGGTGACCTCAAAGAGACACTTCAGAGAACCACGGATGAGCCCCCTTAGCATGGGTTCCCACATGATTTTCCAAAGGCTGCACCACCAAGGAGCAGATACACATTGGCTGAAGGAGACCTAGTGAGAAGTGCATTGTAATTTCAAGTCTACATGCTCAACAATGTATGTATAGTACTGGGTAGTATAAATGGAAGACTACAGATCTTTAACCATCTGGAAGATATCCATTTCCCTTCCATCTCCAATAGCCTGAGTTACCCCTGTCTGCGCTGAAAGGCGTCTCTCAGTTCCACAGATGCAATTCCTATGGAATGAAAGCTAAGAATGTGTCTTAAACCACCTATTTGCGCGTTATGAAAAGCAGCAGAATTCTGTAGAAATTGCTAAATATCTCCCTAAAACTCCAGTGATAGATCATGAAGTTTTTACTACACAGAGCTTGGAAAACACTATAACTGGTAAATCCAGACCAGCATTGCAAATCCTATGATAAGACATGACTAGATGCACATCTAGTATTTTATGATTGAGTCTGTACCTTTGTAAAACATGTATTGGCTCAGTCATCAGATGCGTAAATTGCCATGACCAGTAGAGCTTGCATTTATCAACAAATATTTAATTCTTATTTGATAAGCTGCAGTTTGGTTACTTCTGTGACCCTTATAAATAGCTTTGTTAGTTTTCCTTGTCAACCTCACCCTGGTGAAATTTTTTTAATAAAAAAGTTAATATCTGAAGCATTCTTTTTAATCTATGGTCAGGGCATTGAGATAAAAAAAGCAAAAAGAACAATTTGGAGATGAAGGAATTGAGAGAACAGGAAGGATGGAAGGGAAGGGCATTAAATGGACAGAAATAGAAGGTGATTTGTCTTATTTTTAATTTATTAGGGCCACTCCTTCCCAATGGCTATTAGAAATACATTTCCAAGGATTATTGATGAAAGATAATTGTATTATTTATTTTACAGCTATTCTAGTTTATTTACTCATCTGCCTGCAGACCAGACCAGCGTTATGCAAGCCAGAATTGATGAAGTGGTTAAAGGAGTCACAGGGAATGTAATGAAGTGTGGATATGCCTAACAATGAAGCTTCTGCCATTGTCTAACAAACAGTTGGTTCTCAGTCTTGATTAGTCTGGTTAAATCTGAACAGCACTGGTATCTATGGCTGTTGAATAAGATTTTCTGGACACTAGAAAGTTACATTTGACCAAAAACGAGGTCTGGATGTGGTTTTTGAGAGCAATTACATTCTCATCAAGTTCTGAAGATATCATGGGAAGTCCTGACCTAAATTGTCCATTCCAATTCACCCAGCTTTTGGGTGTTTTGTTTTTTTGCATGTGACTTCATTTTTCTTTAAATCCCGCCAAATGTTGACTGGTTTATGTGAATTTAGAAGGCACTTTTATACCATTCTACCAACATGATTTCATCAACAGGTACTTAGAATATACTTTTATTCTACTTTGTCTGACATGAAGGTCTTTCTGCATTATAGAGGGTTTCCTGGAGAAAGAGGTCCAGCCTTGAATCTTCTTGAGAAGTTCAGGGCACACATCATTCCCACTCTAGGTATCGGAAGGATATAAAGATGAATGAGCAATATTGCCTTTCTGTTTTTGTGTAGGTCTCTTTGGTTAGCTTAACAGCAAATGCATTGGGTTACTCTGAACTTGGTGCCATTAAGTCCCTTAGGACACTAAGAGCTTTGAGACCTCTAAGAGCCTTGTCGCGATTTGAAGGGATGAGGGTAAGACAACGTGAAAGAATCTGAAATAATGCATGCATCCACGGAAACAATGCATGCAGAATAATCAACGACCAATCCATGCAGAAATGCTACACTACCATCCTATATATTTCACATTTATCACTAACATATAAGCAAAAGGCTTCATCTGCTTATATGAATTCATGTGTTATTGCACATACTGTTACACTTAATGAGGCTCCTTGGCCTTTCACCATTTTTCATATTTTCATGGAGGGCCCAAGGATTTATCAACTGCATGGATCTGTGCAGTATTGCTGAATTTATCCTATACAATTACATCCTGCTATAGTCAGAACAGCTTAAAAAAACTCCAATACTTCCTCTTAAAAGTGTGTGCACATGCACCCATGTATGCATGCACATGTGTATTTTGTACCAGTTTAGACTATCATACATAGTCTATATCTTTTAACATAGTATTCCATATATATAAATTGGGAAATGCCTTTTAGAACTAAAAGTTTTGTAATGAATTTGTATGTTAACAAGTAAATTGGCACTATTAAAATACCTTCTCTCTTTCATATTAGAAATATTGCATTCTATTTAAGAAAACTTTTCTAGCATATCAAAGATCGAGCTAGTTTTATGCTTTCTGGTTGCTTACTGCTTTCCATACTGATTGTGAAGTGTTGATTATAATCCATAGAGCACTAAGCAGCCTGAAAACATATTAGATTTTTGGTGGTATATTTGAGAAGTTACTGTCCCCAGCTGCTCGTTATCACCGTATCAGTTACCACAGCTGAGACCCTCAGCTGCCCAACAGGGCACGTTCAGTCTGTCTCAGTGCAAAGTCAAAGTGATTAGTTTAGATCACTTCTTTGGTGCTCTGAAATGGACAAAGACCCAGTGTACTCTGCTATGACTCGAAAGCTCTAGAAATGTTTCTCTTAGGGGTAGTAGTGAACAACCAGATATGGTAGATATTTCTAGCCACAGGAAGATGTCTGGCTTACACCTTCAGGGTCCATCTGTCTCTCTTGGACATACTGCCACAGTGGGCATCAGCAGATGCACCTGAACTGGAACCCTACTGCCATAATTAAAAGCGATCCTTGTGTGAGCTCCCTCCTGTGATCACTGTTCTTTGGCACCCCAGATGATAAGCTGATTAGCTAATTTGTGAGTCAACTACAAATTGGTGAGCTTCTGAAGAAAACATCATGCTCTGTGTGTGTGGAAAGTAAGAGAAGAGACTTCAACCAAAAAGGAAATGGGCTTTGATAAAATGTTATAAATTCAAACAGGAAATAGCATTTCCTTGTCTCCAAATTTCTGGACCTTTACTAAAGCAAATTTGAAAATTGGGATGTTTATATCAGCAGTAAGGCCTGTCCAAAGCATCAGTATTATCTCACTAAAACTACGTTGACTGTTGGGGGGTTTTTTTTGTGAAAAAGATTAGCAAAACAAAAACCCCAAAATAAAAATATTTCAAGTTTTATATGCGCAGTACATTGCTTAAGTGGCAATTCAGTGTTGCAAGGGAAAAACCAATAACCTTGTCATGAAGGTTTATGGGTAATTGTCAATCCCATGACTTCCATGTTGGTGTAAACTTTACCTATGGATTTGGTCCTGCTCTGCCAACTGTATCTCTTTGTACAATAGCCAGATAAGGAGGAGATTTGAGTTTAGCAAAAAATACAATAAAAAGTAGTGGATGAAGTAAGATTACTTAAGACTAGAAATGTGACCTGTAATTTCATTAGTTAGGCAACTAACTAATTTCATTAGTTAGGCAACTAACTAATTTTCCTATGGATGTAATGAATTTTGCCTTATTTAAAGTAATTAATTCCAAGTTTAGTGTCTTTGAAGATACAGTTGCTCAAGTTGATGAAGAGATTAGTATGAGAACATTTTAAGGTCTGATACATGGAAATTCAAGATGCCTGTTCATAACATAATCATTCCATTGGTGTTTATCGTGTATGAACTGAAAATATGACAATACAGTACCATGCATATATTTGCACAGACAGTTAAATTTGCTTCCATGGAGCATTATACTTCCTGCATAAAAGCAGGAAATTCCTTTCAGTACATATAAAATTTTTAACTCACTGTACTATTCTCTAGGATTAGGACTTGTGCCCTCCCAAACTAGTAATTAATAGAAAAAAATTGCCCCTATGAAAAACATGATTTTTTTTTCCCTGCATCTTCCTACCACTGTTATTGCTAGGAAATATTGACTTTAATTTGCACTTGGTACTTCATTAAAATAGCCTGTGGGAATGTAATTAATCTGTCCCTGCTCTGCCCCAAGCAGTGTCACTCACTGCTATATGGTGCTAGGCACGCAATACCTTTTTCTTTCAACCAGAAAACGAGGGATTTGATGCCTTTCTTATGCTTCCCCTACCTTCATCTGCTGTCAGGCCTAGCCCCCTTTTCTCACACCCTTACAACCAGTGGAAGCTGGAAGGTGTCTGGATCAGTGTCTTCAGTGATGCTCAACCATATGTTTTGAGTTTCTTCAGATGATTCGTGTCACAGGCTGGTTCTCTATAGCTTCAGGACTCAGACTAATACCACAGAAAGTAGGTCAGCTGTAGAAATCCAGCAATTAAAGAAAGAACATGCCTGGACCTGCAGCTGCAGCAGAAAGAGGAACAGCATTCTTGGGTGTACTGAGACTGAAAGCTCGAGGACAAATATTTTCACTTCATTAACTATCCCTTTATATCTCAAGAATCATTCCTGATGGATGATATTATTACATTTAAGAAATCTACTTATATTTTTTAAGTAGAAGAACTGAGATAACTTTCAATTAAAAAAAAAACCTAATATATTTGGAAAATATTCCCAAATTGGGAAAAAAATGATCTTGTCATTTATTATTCAAGTCAAACTTGCCATAAAAGTAAGTGAGTTCATGATTTTCCAATTTAAACTAAATCAGCATTGTTATTAGACTGTTCATTTGCTTAGGTCAAACAATGCCTTATGGCCTTCCACAGTTATGTGGTTCACAATGCTATGTACACGCTTGTCAGCATAAGACAGCACTGTTGAAATAGTCAGAAGAGATTTATCCATCAGTCAGGGAATTCTCTCTACCCAGCTGCTGACTTATAAAATTCTATATTACTTTTGCTTATTAATTTATAACAGGTATTGCTGAGGAGATTTTTAGTATGATTAAGAAACTATTCGGATTTGTTTTAAATTTCCCCACTAGAAATAACCACTCATTAAAACCTTTGATTTAAAATATGTGGAAAAAATGTACAAACAAACAAAAAAGCATGGAAGGTTTGGACTTCATGCACCATTCTGTGCTTTTGTAGAGTCATGGAGTAGTTTGCATTAAAGGAACCTCATTTGATCCAGCTCCTAAATTTAATAGAACTACAATTTCACTGAAGTCCTATAGTCTCTCAAATGTTGTCCAAAGAATGTATCACCCAAAAGAGGTAGTGTTTTGGCAGGAATGGGGCCCCGAAAGTAAAACAGGAATTTCTCCTTTCCTTCAGCCCAATTCTACTGTGTAGTACACATGATGGTGGTTCATCACCTATCTAACATTCAGAGGGTTTATTTTCTGTTCTGTAAAAGGGCAAGGAATGAAAGCCGATCTACCTGGATGACTAATTTTAAAATTCATTGATTCTATGGATGCTATTAGTTGCAGATATAACTGTAATGCCAAAATACTTCATAGACCTTCACTACATATTTGTATTTCGAACACAAACAAGTAGTTTATTATGCTAGAGGATCTGCCCTACTACCTACATCATATAAAATAAATTAATTATAAACAAGCCCATCAAGGTAATAGCTAGTGTTCTGCAATTTAAAAAAAAAAAGCAAACTTCACCATGTTCTTAGAGTTATTTACAGAGAGATTTAAAATAGTAATTAACTAATTTAGCATCATCGATTCCATCATTAAATTAATAATTCTCATTCATAATGGACCTACTTTCTCCCAAATTTTATTTTCCTTAGTGTTTTATTTTCATTCTGCCATGTTTTTAATCATTGCTCATCATCACACATGAACTCATTTTCACATTTTTCATTCCTGAAGCCTGATTTTTCCCAAAAATCAATTGGGAATTAAATCAAGTCTCTTTTTCAAGTTTTATCTGCCATTTGCCTGAACACTAACAGCTCTGGTGTGTTCAGATACTCAGTATCTTTCCTGGTTTGAACATTTCCACTTTTCTGATTCTATATGTGAACATCCAAATGAACATCACTGGGTTTTATTTTTAAAAAGACTCAAAGTTACTTTCAATTAGAAATTTGCTCAGTGATAGATTTGAACTTACTTGGATTTGTTTATCCAGTAAACATGTAATATAAAAAATCTGGTTTGTTTGATTCAATCAGTGATTATAATTATTATGGTTTTGCAGACATACATTAAGTAAGTATTCTAAAAAGCACTGATAAATACTTCTTTTTCCTTTCTTTTTTTTTTTTTAAGTTTGTTTAACTGGTTTGTTCTTATTTTTCCCATTCTTTAAAGCTACCATTTGCTACTATTTGTATTTTTTCCTTTGAATTATGTTGACATTTTATCTTTTCTCTATACTGCTTTTCTGACTTGTTACTCTCAACCATTAAAGAAGTGTAACACAGATGTTTGAATTATAATAGCATGTTACATTTGAGAGAAGCTGATGAAGCATTTTTAAGATACTGGTGCCTGTGTTCTCACAGTATCTCTCTTCGGTTTCATTTGCACTCCAGGTGGTGGTGAATGCCCTGTTAGGAGCAATTCCATCTATTATGAATGTGCTTCTTGTTTGCCTTATATTCTGGCTGATCTTTAGTATCATGGGAGTAAATCTATTTGCTGGAAAGTTTTACTACTGTGTTAACACTACAACTGATGAGAGATTTGATATCAGCCAAATCAACAACTTTAGTCAATGTGAGGAGCTCATACAAAACAACGAAACTGCCCGGTGGAAGAATGTGAAGGTTAACTTTGACAATGTAGGCCTTGGTTACCTTTCTCTGCTCCAAGTGGTAAGTCATCAGTCCTTAAGTTCTGTTTCTCTTTCTATATCTCTATTGCTTACTTGTAACAGTAAAAAGTTTTAAACTTTTTTTTTTATTTAGAAATTTTGTCTCTCACTTCCTGGTTTGAATTATGAAGTGTGGGATAAATCCATGACTCTACAGAAATAACACAAAGCCTAGAGGCTATACTGACAATGAGAAAAAATATGTAATTCAAACCTAATACACCTTAGCTGCATTGAATCTGTATCAAGTAAACCTATAATGCTCATGCACAAAAACCCCCAACTTTTACATCAGATAGTATTCACGATAGGCAAAAGTTCTTAATGGATGCTGTGTCCTCTATAGTCAGATATTAGAACTGGCTCGCAATTCTTGTACATGAATAAAACATACAATAGAAGGCAAGAGTCAGCTATTAGCATTGCACTCTGCTGGTTTTTATGATGAGGACTAAAGGCACTTAGTCTTCAGCTCCTAAAAAATGCTTCTGACAAGCCATTTTCCAGGAAAAGTGTGACCTAAACACCTGTGTTCTTTTCATAGGCTACATTTAAAGGATGGATGGATATCATGTATGCAGCTGTGGATTCTCGTAATGTAAGTATAGTCCCTTGACTCCATTTGTTTTGATTGTATGAGCTCCAAGATTCGAGAATGTAATTTTCACATCTTTCAGAAATAACAGTAAAAATGAAAGAACAAAGAGTTACTATAATTTTTCAGTTAAAGAAAATTGAAACCATGGGAAAAAGACAAGAAAAGAGCAAAGCAGAGGAGCAGTCCTAAAGGATTCCATGGTCTCTATGGTACAGTTGAATCAAAATTCCTCAATCCTACAACAGACTTACCTATTGCCATGAAATACCTTTTCCTCCTCTCATTATGCATTGAGCCATTATTTATATTTGGAAATAGACACCGATACATAGGTTTTGGTTTTTTTTGTAATACTGATCTTATTTATAGTAAAGACTTCCACTGTGCTCTGTGAGCTGCCTGACTCTTTTCTTTAGGGTGCAGTGCTTATTTTTTAATTAGACCTATGCATTTTCTTACCTTTTGGCCTGCCCCTTGTTCCCTTGGTTTTCCTCTAGATCTAAGTAGACAACTGAATAAACTATACTGGTAAAGCTCCATCTTTTTTTGGTAAGCTGCACTCACAGCAGGAGGCCTGTTCTAGTATAATGAAAGTGCATAGCTGTGCCAAGAAAATATGCTTAGTCTAAACATGGCTTAGATGCCTCTCTTCCATAATCCTGTGCAGTTTCCTAAGCGTCCATAGCAGTGAAATCTCCACAAGCCCACAACTGGGGCTCCCACAAGATCTACGGAAAATTCTGCAGATGTAAAACTTGGTGTTTCTGGTTGTCTGTACACTCAGACAGGTGGAACTTTGCTAGTTTAAAACAACTATGTTTTCAGTATTTATTCTTTATTCATACAGGCCAGTTACATTTTTTAAAATGAAATATCAAGTTTGATAGCAAAGTCCTTTTTCAAGAATGTAACTTCTTGTAAATTGAAGATCAGTGGAATGGATGTGTCAGAACTTGACCATAAGAAGCAAAGGTCACAATAAGAGAGCCCTAAATTCTATCCAGCAGATATTTTGTGTTCACTGTTAAACTAATGCGTAGTTTCTATGCCTTTTTTGCAGGTTTTGGATCAGCCTAAGTATGAAGATAACCTGTACATGTATCTTTACTTTGTCATCTTTATCATCTTTGGATCATTTTTTACCTTGAACCTTTTCATTGGTGTCATCATAGACAATTTCAACCAGCAGAAAAAGAAGATAAGTACTTCATTGTCATTCTGAAAAGAAAGTAAAAAAAAAGCTTATTTTTGGTCCACTGATGACAACTTTATTCATAAAGTTTTTTTATGATAAATTAGTTAAGAGCTCTGCATAGTAAATACATTAAATTATTAAAGCTTACAGTTTGGCTTGATGAGGGTTTGATGGACAAGTGACAATATATGACTCTCCATGGCTAGTCAAATACTCAATGTCATCTTTGTAAAGATCTGGATTTGAGACTGCAGCCTGTAATTGACTCATAAAAAGGCTAACCATGGAAATAGCAAAACGTAGCTTTAAAAATTCTTTGCTATACTACCTTCATGTCACAGAGCTCAGCAGTGTAGATTTCTGAACTTTGATAATAAACATTGTATTATCTTTATTCGTACGCTCTTTAGTCTCTGTTGTTTTGTCAACACTGCCTCAAACGGTATCAGTGTTTCAGCTGCCAAACCTAACACTTTGTGTAGCTTAATACTTAATATAAAAATTATTAAAGAGGATTTTTATGTCTGTCCTAAATTTTCCCACAGATAAGAATGTGAACAAGAGTGATTATTAGTATTATTTATAAGTAATCAATAAAGATACATGATTGTAACCAGTTTTTGTCTCTTTGGTTTACTTTGGAGGTCAAGACATTTTTATGACAGAAGAACAGAAGAAATACTACAATGCAATGAAAAAATTGGGTTCGAAGAAACCACAAAAGCCTATACCTCGACCAGCGGTAAGAATAAAAATATTTTCTGTTATTTTTACATCTATTTAAAAATTAGATTTTTTCTATTATGCCTTAGGCTGAAATAAGTCATAAGCTAAAAAAATACATGATATAAGAAAAGCCTTATTAATCTGAAATACCATTTTTTTCTCTTTCTTCTGCCACAACAGAACAAATTCCAAGGCATGGTCTTTGATTTCGTAACAAAACAAGCATTTGATATCAGTATCATGATACTCATCTGCCTTAACATGGTCACAATGATGGTAGAAACAGATGATCAGAGTGAAGACATGGAAAACATTTTATATTGGATTAACCTGGTGTTTATCGTACTTTTCACTGGAGAATGTGTCCTGAAATTGATTTCACTTCGTCATTACTACTTCACTATAGGTTGGAATATTTTTGATTTCGTGGTTGTGATTCTCTCCATAGTAGGTAAGAGCAACTCATTTTTATGAAATGTCTAATTCTGTGAAAACTGAAATATTTTTTTAGTGTAAAATCTATTTATATTTTGGTTTAACTTCATCACTAGAAAGTCTTATCCATAAGATAACTGAAAAGTATGGTAAGAATTTTTTTAGCAAGAGGTTTCACACACTCCTACTTTTTAATTGGTTGAAATTAGATCTTTATTCTGAATTCAGTAGAGATTTCTATGCATACATGCAATTTTGATATAAACTCACAGTGACAGTTGCAGGTGAAAGAGTCCAGCCATCCAAAATCCGAGAGCAAAATCTGTGTGGGACTGTTATGAGGGTAGCACGCATGTACCCCAGACAGGAGGGTAAAACCCTTCGCTTACTTCAGTTGTGTTGGATTGTGAGAGGCTTTGTGCCTGAGCTGGAGTGAGCGCTGCAGAAGCAGAGCTGAAGCAGATGTGGTAACAAGTAATGACTCCACTAATCTTTGCTTTATCTAGAGCAACAAACTTGAAAGAACTTGAGTAAAAAAATTGTGTTATTTTAACTTTTAAGTACTCCTTAATATGCAAATCAGTTTTGCTATTTTTTGTATCAAAAAAGCTATTTTTCTGCTTTGAGGCACATAATATAGTGCTCAATTCTTCTACTCTTCTGTGAGTTATAAAAACTTTTTTATCAGTTTTTTTATGTTCAGAATTTCTGTGAAATTCTGTGTCAGTAATAATAAACCCATGTTCACGTTATTTTATGTATGTTTAAGAAGTCGCAGTTCTCTTCAAATATACATCTTTTCTTTGAATACCCTAACTTGGTTACATGGCATTTTAATACTACTATGCATATGATCTTTCTTCAGATTAACTGAGATTATTTTTGTTACGATTAAACAAAAGGGTATTCCTCTGATCTCGGCATTTGCTAATATACATACACTAGTTATCAGTTTGTCCTAAAAAACCACAAAGGTTCGTCCTATACCAAACACAAAGGTTTTGTAAAAAACAACTGAATGGCTAATTACTAAAAATCTGTATAATATCCTACACTTCTTAAATGCTTGTAGAATATATCTTTAGCAGTGGTTTTAAAATGTAATAATATTCCTTACTGATTTAACTTGTTTTTCTCTAGGTATGTTCTTAGCTGAGA
>VZTA01014254.1:3505-14321 GCA_013398855.1 Mohoua ochrocephala | reverse complement strand
AAAGGGCGGGGGGAGGGGGGAGGATAAGGAAAAGAAAAAGGATAAATCCAGACACAATGAAGACGATGAGGGAGGTGATGATGCTGTCTCTCGCATCTGCTCCTTGGCCAGGCTCCCAGATAGATCAGTAATGGAGAGCAGTAGAACCAGTGACAATTAACCCAAACATAGTCCTGTTTATTTAACCTGTTCACAGAGATCAATCCATGTGCTGCTCCCCTGGCAAGGAGGCACCACACTCCAGAAAAGGAGGTTCCCACCGAGAAACTTCCAGCCAGAGGACGAAAAGGGAGATCCTCATGTCCTGAACCAGGCTGGCAGATTCTTCAGGACATGATGACTGTGATGCTGGACTAAGATGTTCTTTAACTCTCCAAGTCACCTTATTTTTTTCTATAGTAGCACAGGCTAGAGCAGGAAGAGGTGTGACTGTGAGAGGGGGAAGTTGCACTGGATTTTGATGCACTCTAATTTCCCAAGCTCCTGACCCTGCAAAACCAGAGGAAAAGAAAGAAACAAAGTAGCAATAAAGAAATCAGAAGAGGAAAAAAAAATGAAGTTATCCTAAAATACACCATTATTTCCACTCTGCATCTTTAAAAAAAAAATCAACCCTGGAAAGGGCAGACAGCAGAGAGTTTTGTTTTTTTTTTTTCCTTTTTAAAAAGGGAAAAAGAAAAGAGGCTGGCTCAAGGAACTGCATAGCTCGCCATCACTAAACATTTGTGCCAGGGTGGGAGCAGATCTGTGGGTATAACAGAAGTTATGTTTGTTTTTCAAGCTGAAATGAAAACTTCAAGGTTGAAAAAAATAGATTAACCTGAAAAATAGTTTTCTAAACCAGACAACTACTAAACCATTTCCACAGCAGAGTGAAAAAGGGAGTAAGAAAACTACTTTTTCAACACCTTTTACTGATTTTTTTTCTTTTTTTTTTTTAAACTTGGAATGAGACGTTGCATACCTGGGCAGATGGGTGTCAAAAGCCATACGGTTGGTTCCTCTGGAGACAAACCTCACTGAGCCACGAGATGATGATAATTACCACTAGAGCTGCGTGAGATCATGCAGGGGAAGCCCCTGCAGGGAGAGGAGGCTGGGGAGGAAGGGCAGACCTCCTCTTTCCAGGGGTTGTGCTGGGGCACAGATGCTCCCCAGAAGGAAAGGTGCTGCACAGACTGTTAGGGAAGGAGCACTTCCATCAGCCATGTGCCTACATCTGAGCCCTTACCAAACACAGAGCAGGGGAGAGGATCCTCCTGAAGCCAATACCTTCTGATTCAAGGTTGTGTTTTACCATTGCAGCCTGACTCAACAACACAGCAAAACTGAGCAGATTGAATGTTTTCATGCATGGTCGCTCCTCTACTTGCAAGCACTGATCCACGTGAGCGTTGTCTGTCTTAGGATGCCCATTTATCTGCCCCTGCATCTGTACATGTAGGGTAGCAGCACACAGAGTGTGGCAAGGGCTGCCCCAAAGGAAAGGTTGCCTTGAGTTTTCCAGCTGTTGGGCTTGTGGTCCCGTATTAATACAGAATCAGAAAATCACAGAATGTTCTGAGCTGGAAGGGACCAGCCACAAGGATTATCAAGTCCAACACCTGGCCCTTCACAGGACAACCCCAATGTTCACCCCAAGATTCACACCATGTGCCTAGTACTAGAGAACAGCTCTTTCCCCACCCAAATAGCCCACTTGCAGTCGTCAGAAAGAAGGAAGTGCTTTGTGAATGCAAAATACTTTGTAACAGTGGAAACAGAAACCAGAAGTTGACCTAAAACCTAAGCATGGCAGCATTTCCATCTTTAACACCGCTGCAGTCACCCCGCAGCAGGGCCTCCAGATTTGGGAACCAATAAAGGCAGGAACAGCCAGGGAGAAGTCCTCTGTGAGGAGACAAATTTCACCACAGGTTTTGGCTGACATCACCAGCCCATCCTTGCTCCGTTGTTGTAGTTTATGATCTCACCATGAAGCACCTCTGTGGAGTCATTCCTTCCTATCTTGCTGCAGCCCATCCATTATCCTCTGCCTAATTGCTTCCACAGCGCTGCTGCAACAGAGATATTTCCTACAGCTGAACATTTGTATTCCCAAGAGCTGGCACCTGCCAGGTCAAGTTCCTCAGTCTTTGGATTTGATGTTACTACGGCAGGAAGGTGTTCCAGAGAACAGAAAAGCACACAAAGACAGCAATCAATCTGATTCCTCCATTTGGATATTCCTTTAAACAAAAAAGGCACTTGCTAAAGATTATATTACATTATTCTACCGGAATAGGGTGGAAGGAAAGGGAAATTGTGCTGACTACAATCTGCCCAATACTCCATTAAATCAGGATTCTCTCGTTAGGGATAACAATGAGCTGCAATGAAATCAATGGGAAGGCAGTGCAGTATGGAAAACGGGGAAGGGGAGGGTTAGTTTTTCTTGTACTTTTGTTTTGAGATGTGGGAGCTGGGAAGCAATCAACACTGAGCTGATGGTATCCAAGCTGACTCCTGAACACTGCATCCCCTTTGGGGTCACAGCTTTCCACAAAACCAACCAATTCAGCCTGTGAAGGGGATGAGCACACTGGACATTTTGTAGCCCACAGGGAAAGCCCCAAAAGATCCCCTAATGTGCCCACTCACAAGATGCCACTTGTGGCAGGTCAAGGAGCAGCAATTACCGACTTTGACCTCTCTAACTGGAGCTTCTGAGCACAAAGCCATCCCAGAAGCACATCATTTCACATTTACACTCTGTAGCGAGGTTTCGAAATGCTCTGCATCTGTATGTTGTGATAAGGGAAGATGTTGTCCTCTCGTGACTATGCTATTGGTGTGACACTGAGAAATTTTGGGGTCCTTGACTTGCCTTCCCTCTGAGAAGTTTTTGTATTTTGAAAATCACTTTCACTGTCTCTGATTCCTTCCCTTCTCCCATGTTTAATGACAAGAAATTTTTTCATTATAGGAGGGCTTGGGAGTAGTTTTTCAAACCAACAGTAGGATCATCTCTAACCTACCATACCTGAAGTGTTCAACTGTGACGCCTCGATTTGTACAACAGAACCTAACACCTTCAAAGCTCTCCCATCCAAATATTGGATTAATACAGGCATATGGAATCCATCTAGACCTGGATAATTCACTTCCAATTCCAGCAGCTACAAGACCTCTAGTAGTGAAAATTAAAGGGACTGTGTTTGCCCATCTTGGCCTCACAAGGACCAAAGGACAATTGTCACCTTTAAAGAGGAGTTCCCTCAGTGTCATGTCATGCCTAAACATGTGGGCAAAAGGGGCAACACCCTCAGGGACTATTTCTGTGACAAGTTGCCACTCATTGGCCAAGGAAGCCCAACCACACCATCAGTATGCAGGGTCAAAGACGTGAGAGGAGCCTGAAGCCTCTCTGGTGACCAGCGACAGGACACAAGAAAATTGAGTGAAGTTGTATCAGGGGAGGTTTAGGCCGGATATGAGGAAAAGGTTCTTCCCCCAGAGGATGATTGGGCACTGGAACAGGCTCCCCAGGAAATGGTCACAGCGCCAGCCTGGCAGAGTTCAAGAAGCATTTGGACCACGCTCTCAGGCACATGGTGTGATTTTTGGGGACGTCTTGCTCAGGGCCAGGATCTGGACTCGATGATCCTTGTGGATCCCTTCCATTTTGGGATATTCTATAATTCTGTGAAGACCTGAGCCCCTCTATCCTGACAGTCCCACATCTCCCTGCCACGAAGCCTATGGGTGTTGGTGCAAGGCTGCCAGGCTTGTCCTAGCTAGTGGTTCTTATCAGATTCTCATCTTTAGGGGCACTTTAAGGCCATCTGCCACCCTCAAATTCCCGTATCAGCTGTCTTAGCATCCGTGTTGAAAGTTCAAAAAACCCCCACAGCTCTGAGTCACAGTGGGACACAAATCCACTGCGTAAGACTGCACCTAAGCCTACGCCTTTCTGCTGCTGCAAGATCTAGATCTAAAACTACAGGAAACAGAATGGTAGCATGCAAATCAGTGGCACGCATGGGGAGAAAGCCAGCTGCTGGCCAGGCACCCTACTCTGCCTCAAAGGAGACAAAACACAACCAAAATCCCCTTAATTCCCAGCAGAGGCTGGGGACAGCCCAGGCAGAGCAGCAGCGCCAGGGCAGAGCGCTGGCAGACACGGCCCCAGCCTCCTCCCTGGCCTGCTTGGAGCTTCAAAGGCCCAAATCAAAGCAGCAGGAGGAACTCGAATGCTTAGAAATCTTCAGTTTGGACTTGTTTTAACAATGGTGTCAGTAAATAAATAAATAAATAAATAAATAAATGCCCAGTGATCTCTCTTATCTAGCCAAATGTGGCCAAAAAAAGCATGTTTATTTTCATTTAAATTCCCCAAAGGCAATGTAGGGTTTTCTGTGAATGCCTGAAGTCCAAAAAACCACTCCGATTTCTCTGCATTTTCATTCTTTGAGAGAAAAATTACATTTTGGGGAAGGCGAGGACTGCTTTGTTTTCATTCGAAGTCTGAAGGAGATCTTTCCAACCAAACCTAGCAAACTTGTCAGCTCCCACCCATGTAACTTCCCTATCTTTCTAACATTTGATGTTCACTTTCACCCAAGCTCGGTTGTTGTATTCTCTTGAGGTGTTACAACCAAAATCAGTGGGGGAAGGATGAAGTAAATTTGCAATTCCTAAAATATTCCAGACAAACAAAGTGTCCTGTAGGAAGCATGGATGATCTGAGCTTCTATTCTGGTTGTAAAATGTTGCAACAACAGGGCAAACAACCGAACAATGACATCAAGATATCGATAGCCCTTACTGCAACATACCATCCCTCCCTTTAGCCCCAGATGTTAGGAACTGCATTGCTTTGAACTGTTATTACCCATTCCTCCCACCCAATCCTCTGAGAAGATAAAAATCAAGGTCTGGGCTGCTGAGTCAGATAACAAACACCCAAACAAGACATTTACTCAGACACAGTTGATTTTGGTCCCTACTTCACTGAAACTCTGTATCGTGGGGCTTGTAGGAGGCTCCTTTGACTTCTTCCAGAGAAATGAGTTGCTGAGAACCAGAAACCACAAACAGGGAGGAAAAAAACCCAAGAAATAAATTTATTTTGTGACCAAGGCAAATTTCTGAACTTCTGGTCAGAAACTGGCTCTTCTTGATACCAAATCCTGAGCAACTGAGTAGACAACCCTGGAGAAAAATTATGGCCTGGAAGATAAAGCACTAGCCTGGAAATTTTGAAATATAAGATTTTTGGAACAGCAATGCCATGTACGAACAACCTGTGCCAACTCAGGTTACAACTGTGAGCCTCAGTTTCCCCTGAAAACTGGTGTCCAAAGTGGTAGGCTCTCCCCACAAAAAAAACCCCAAGCCAAATCAAACCACAGAAAAGAAAACCCTCTGTTTTAAGAGGTTGGTGTTATGGGAATTGTTTAAGAAATTAGAACTTTTGAGGTGACCAGACTCATCAGTCCCCTGGGAGAAGCTCTTCTCTTTTTGTTACATGAAAAAGTACAATTTCCCACTCTGGGGTGAGCTCAGCCTTCAGGTTGTTACAGCTGAAGACACCCCGGCAAAGTTTAGATTCGCAATTTCTCTTGGGCTTCTTCAAGTCTCCTTTTTAGTTTCAGTTTATATTTCCTGTCTCACTGCCCTTTCATTTTTAGGGTTTCAGATTTAAATAAAAAACCAAAACCAGTGCTGACTCAAGATCTTTTTGTGTTTCTCTCATTTTGACTGGAAACCAGAACAGACCAAATAAAATGAATGATATCACTCTGGGGTTCAAAGTGCTTTGTAGAGCTAACTCTTTTCTCACAGAGGACGGCGTGTGCTGTCATATCCTTTATTCGAAGGGAGGGAGATCAAAACAGAGGAACTTTAACTTTCATTTTAAGCACAAACCCCATGTTTCCAATTCCTTGGCTTGCATGCTGGATACACCTGGGTTTTGAGGTCCAAAACTTTTTGGAATCTGAACCCCAAACCTTCATGCAAACAAGATGCAGCACCAGTGCTGAAAATAGTCATGATTAAACAAAACCAAACCTCCCTTGCTCAACACAGAAGGGATAAACTTCCCTTTCGGAGGTGAACGGGGGTTCGTGGCTGAGAACCATGGTCCTTGCTGCAGGACTCTGTTTTGTTGCAAGACGTAGCTTTGTGCTGGTCTCAGATCCACTGGCCTCTCAACATCCCCAAAACAAATAAACAACGACGAGTTTTTAACTGAATTTGATTGACTTCTCATCCTCTCGCTTGTTTTCTTTTCTGGCAGGGTTACAAGTGAAGGATCAGCTCTTTAGAGACTGCAGCTAAAGCTGTTAAAGCTCCCTTGCTCCCTGCACTGTGAGGAGTGCAGAGGATGAGTGCTCACATCTTTCTCCTAATTTCAGCACCTGGGAATTATTTCCCTTATCCTGCAATTTTGACCTCTTTTCCTTTCAGTGCCACTTGCAGTCAGAAAGCAAAAATCCAGTCCCGGGGGAATATATGGGATGTTTTACATCCCAGGACAACACTTTCAACACTTTGTTTTGGGACTGAAAAAGGAGGTAAGACAATCACCTGCTTGAGTGAGCTCTTTGGACGAGGCAAACAAGTGTCACTTTGTTCTCCCTTGTGCAACCCAGGCACGGACTGAGGGGGGTAAGGGAAGGTCAAGCCAGACCCGTGATTTAAAGGCAGGAGGATGGTTTGATGACTGAATGAGTTGGGGGCTTCACTTTCAGCTCATGCTGACACAGAGCATTATGCAGAGGGAGGCACAGAATCGTGGAATCTTTTAGGCTGGAAAATGCCTCCAGATCATTGAGTCTGACAATTCCCCCAGCACTACCAAGGCCACCACTAAACCATGTCCCCAAGTGCCGCATCCACACGGCTTTTAAATCCCTCCAGGGATGGTGATGCAGCCCTTTGGTGAAGAGAAAATTTAATATTCAATCTAAACCTCCCCTGGCACAGCTTGAGGCTGTTTCCTCTCCTCCTGTCCCTTATTCCCTGGGAGCAGAAACTGGCCCCCACCCAGCTGCCCCCTCCTGTCAGGGACTTGTGCAGAGCCAGAAGGTCACCCCTGAGCCTCCTTTTCTCCAGGCTGAGCCCCTTTCCCAGCTCCCTCAGCCGCTCCTGATGCTGAGTCTCTTCCCAGCTCCATTCTCTTCTCTGGACACACTCTCTGTTAGTGCCTCAGTTTCCCCGCTGTAAGGTGATGACTGTGCTGCTTTATTCCCATCACAGCCCTCACGAATCAAGGCAGAAATCTGCAGTGCTGAGCAACCAACACACCACAGCCATAGGCAGGAAGAGAGTCATCCCTTGCCTCGCTCCAGCAGCAGGAATATTGCCCCAACCCTGTCAACTGCTTTCCAGGAGTAGCTGTAGTGCAAGGCCAGCAGAATGGAACCCTGGCCGCCCTCAGCCTGCCTCACTGGAGGCCGATCCACAAAGCTGGGCAAGACTTCCTTCCTTTTGCTCAACAACAAAGTTTTGGAGCTGCTGATAAGTGCTGAAGCTTTAACCAAGCCCATATTGGCTATTAGGAATCTCTTGACTGCCTCTTGGGCATCTTTAAGGAGCACATAAGATTCCAAGAGCCCAAATGCAACACAACTTGCTGGCCACAAACTGGGTACGCTCCTGCCAAAACTTTCCTCTGCTGCAGCTATGGCATGCTCCAGAAAACATTTTATAAGTCAGCCTCCCAGCTTTATGACAAGAGCATTTAGAAGGGAACGTAAACTTTGCTGACCCTCATGATGCTTTTTGGCTTGAGGAGCTGTTTCTTTTTACATTTTTCTTCCCCTACTCCCCAACTCCTTAACTAACACCATATTTCTAAGAAAGAAGGAAATTGCGTTAATTGAAACCTTCTCAGTACATTATCAGCTTTAGAAGGAGCATTTGGGGAAGGGGGAGGCAGAAGGCTTAGGGCAGTATTAAATCACCCCTTGAAGGAAGATATCAGGGTGTGAAAGGCCAGCAAACTGCTCTTGCTCACATCAGCCTGGAATTTCTTCCTCCCAAGTGCCACCAGAGCTTCCCACCCACATCCAAGAGCAAGCAAGGAATGCCAGAGGGCCGGGCCAAGGCAGAAATCAGTGCAGCCAACCTGTGATACACCAGAGAAACACAATTTCTCTCTCTTCACTTCCACAATGACCGTAATAGCCCTGCTCAGGCACAAGGGCACCACGCATTACACAGACTCGAAGCACAGCTGAGTATTATCCATGCTACAAGCGGATAAAATCAAGGGTTGAGCTGCTATCATGTTTTATCAACATGATGCCAGGAAGATTTTTTTGCCTTTTGTACACCTCTTTTATATACCCCTTTATATAGCCTTTTACATAGATTTTATATATCCTTAGTTAGCCCTCACACTTGTAACTCCCTAAGTCTGACACCCCATGTCCCGTTAAGCCAGGAGACCAAACATCCTGGGAGCCTCGAGTCTAAGGGTCAGACAGCCCCAGACACCAAGGTCCTCTCTAGAACACATTCTGGAAAGTGAGATAGGCCCATCCAGGGGGGAGACTCCTCAGAATGGGGGATTCATTCAAGTCTCTCATTGGGGAATCTTTGATAGATGTGTTCATTTGCAAGGCCTATAAGTTGTATACACAATTTATCGGGGGTGCGCTTTCCAGTGGGGGCATCCCGGGGTGTGCATTCCGGTGTGCACTTTGGCACTCTCCACTCGGACGGTGTGGTGCACCAAGGATCCTAAATAAATACCGAGGTAAAAACCCCTTTCCCTTTAACAGTGTCTGGCTCTCAATTTTAAGACCAGGAAGAGGCAACAAGCACACCAACAAGTCTCATTAATGTTCTGTCCAGCAGAGGAGAGATGGAACCTCACAACATCTGGATTTTTCATTGTGGCACCTCCATGCTATAAGCTAGACTTGCAGAGAAAGTTTGGACAGGGCTTGGAGCAACCTGGTCTAGTGGAAGATGTCCCTGCCCACGGCAGGGGCTTGGCACAAGACGATCTTGAAGGTCCCTTATAACCCAATCCTTTCTATGATTCAATGAAAGCAAGACTTCTGTAGCTGCAAAAACATCAAGAATTGGCCAAATTCTGCTTGTGAGACATGTTAAGTTCAGAGGGGCAGCATTTTGACTCCGCAGTTGCATGGGAAAAATGACCAAGCAAAACATAAGCCCCAGGCTCCAGGGATTTCCGCAAGCATAAACGCAAAGCTTTTGGAAACAGGTTTAGTGGGAATAGTGCTTTTACTGAAGTCCTCCCATCCTTCCCTCCCTGGCTGGCTGACTTTCCCCGTCTCGATCTGCAGCCTGCCTGAATACCACCCAAAATATTTTCTCAATTAGAGGAGAAAACAGGAATTTGCCACTTGTCTGCCTCTATTCTGCTGCCTGTCAGCATTCAGCAAATATTTCAATCGTAGCCCTTTGCATGCTGCTAGCCCCGCTCATTTAACCTTTGGCCCTTCCCTAGGCTAATCCATCGGCCTTTACCTTCAAACCTTTACAGCCGAGGGCTGACCGCAGGACCGGCCGGCAGAGAGGGGAGGATGAAAGGGGTGTTGTGAGTGATAAGTTATGCCAGATTTCATTGCAGTTTAGGGAGGGTGAGCAGAGAGGATGGCAATTTCTGACCACGCTCCTCAAAGAATTCAACAGCCAGCAGCTGGGATTTGCACTTCCACATCTGGGTGACGGTGAGGAAAATCAACAATTTTTAAGGAAAAAAAAGGGAAGGAAAGCCTCTGTCATCTCAGCTCTCCTTCATGTGGCTGGCAGCATCCTGAGGCAGGTACCTAATTGCCCGTGGAGCCTTTGCTCTGTTGCCTCACCCGCTCTCCTCCCTGCCTCACGTGTTGCTGAGATTAGTAGCTAACAGTTCCGCTGTCAAAAGCGCATGTGATGAAAATAATGCCCAGAGCGCTGCCTGTCAGCCTCAGAAATGCCTGCTCAGCTTTGATGGTGGAGGACCCCAAAACCTCTGCCCACCTGGCCTCCCACTCAGCCGAGCATCCACCCTCTCCAGGGGCCGTGCCCAGCCGCCCGCTCTATGAGAAATCGCTGACCCTTCCGTCACATGGACGCTTTAATTGTTCACATCGGTATTTTGTTTCTCTCTACTGTAGACAGTTTGCTGTCAGTTATCTGTCCTTCATATGTAATTAATTGTGCTGTCTCCCGGCTCATTAGAAACAAGCTCCTCTCCTCCCCTTCCCCCTCTCCCCCGGCCAAGTCACAGTGTGCATTATTTAGGTTAAATCATGTTTAAATAACTACATAAATAGTAGGTCGAGTTTGCCTTTTGTCTAGGCTGAGACTGTTGCTTGGCTCCTTTCTCAAAGCGCCAGACCAGGAAAGCCCTTATCCCTGGAAGCTCTTGAAGGGAAATCCTCGCTGGGCAGAGCAGCCGTGCCGCCCCAGGAACAGGGGAAGGTCCTCTGAGCAGAAGGCTCGTCCGGTAGGTAACAAGAAGGAGTTGCCAAACTTTAATAAGGCAGGCATAAAAGTCAGCACCGCAGAGCAAAAATCCTGCCAGGAGGATGTTCATCGTTTAGCAAGAGATAACAATGAGAGGAAGGTGAAGGTTGGTTTGGTTTGTTTTATTTTTTTTCCCCTGCAGAGCTTAGTCCAGCCGGCAAAATGCACCTCAAGAGACGTCACTTCACACATAGCGAGTCACCCACTACCACCTTACAGCTACAGCACTGAAACTCAGGTGCTGCAACGCACATGAAAGACTTCTGAGCATTCATTCAATTAAGAACAAAATGAGAGTTTCTGAAGTGGGTTCCCTCAGTGCACCTCAGTTAAAAAAAAA
>VZTA01014253.1:333619-393785 GCA_013398855.1 Mohoua ochrocephala | reverse complement strand
ATAAAGTCAGCCCAAGACATTTCTGGAGCTGATGGGAGAGACCACATCAAGGCAAAGTGTGCAACCACCTGACTTTTGTAGCACTTGCATTGTGCTAGGGCTGTAGGAAAGTACTTAAAGGTACATCCACCCATAGCTCAAAATTCAGTGATGAAATGTGTTAGAAATACAAAACCAGGCTAGAAATATTGAATCTTAATTGAAATAGAAATGTATTAGAAGGGCAAGAACTTTTTAAAATTAAATTCAAGAACTGCAAGCACTGCTGTCTCAAACAAAATAATTTCATTACAAACCCTAACTATGAAATTCAGTAAATCTCTCCGAAATTTTGAAGGGAAGTCTGTTTAAAGTGACACCTGATGACTGTTTCAGGGAAGCAGGATTTTTCTGTGGTAGTTAGTGCTCCAGAAATAAAAATGAATGAAATAGAATCCACTTGCAGTTCTAATTTTAAAATGCCATGAAATGTGACAGACACAGGTCGTGAACAGGGGCCTGGGCAGCAATGCTCCACGAAGGGCCATGAAATGACTCCTGCAGAGCACCAGTGACTTTGATTGCTGGTGCTACAGGCTTAGGTGTCTGCCAATGAGCAATTACACTGCTGCATGGCAAGGGCACCAGGACTGCGGGTCATCACAGGACAAGCCCTCATGCTCTGTGCAAATACAGGGGTAATCCATGGTCTTGCTGAGATGTTTTGAAGAAATAGATGTCAAACTAAAGAGGGTTTTCTTTAAATCAGGAATATTTCCATTTTTTACTGCTCTTGAAGTCCCTGCTGAGTCGCTTTCTAAGCCAATGAACTGATTATCCCCAAATACATTAGTAGAAACAGCATTTTGTGTTCTGATTCCATGAGATCCTGACTTCATTTCCACTCCTGTTGAAATCATTAAATATGCTCAACGTATTTTTTAAAAAGGATTAAGCCCTTTATTTTATTATTTTCTATTTTATTTTTAGTAGGCATTATCTTCATAGAGAGAATTCTTAAAAACATCGTAGTTTCCCTTGTGATAGTGAGGAAAACTTTTTTAAAGAGTTTGATTTTCATTCTAAATTAAACATCAAAATGAGGAAAAAAAGGATCATGTTTTTATTTTTTTAAATAGACAGATGAAAGATTTTGTTATTAATAATTGACATGAAAGCCTTTCGTCTTGAACACTGGTGTATGTAAACCTCAATAAAATCCTAAAAGTGCTTTTGTAGAACAAGAACAGTCACAAAAATCTGAATAAAGCCACCTTTTCAAAGAACATGATGAGAAAGGGGAAAACTCTTAGATGTGCAGAGCAACACATTTTACATTCATGCCCTAGTTATTAGGAAGCTTTGAAGTATTCACTGTTATTGAATACAGTGTGTACTGTAATTCGTTTGGTGCCTTCATGTGGAGCTGAAAAGTTCTAGCCAAAGTGCTCTGGCTATTTTGTGAGCACAAGAATTTGGATGCGGGGAGAAAAACGGTGTTCCAGTCTAAATCTCATGTAGTCCTGAGGGTCTGACCTTGGGAATTATGATAGCAAAGCGTACAGGAAACTAAAATAATAAAAACACTAGAAGAGGGGTGAGTCGGGGAAAGAGATTTTTTTTTTTGTCTTTGCATTATGTTCTTAGTTCTTTAATGCAAAGGATAATATGAAAACAGTTTGCAGTGTTAAACTAGCTTACAGAAGATGGTCTAAATTGAAGACTGTCTGTCTACAGAATAAACCAAAATTGTCTTCTAATCCAGCACAATTCCATTAAAACAAAACCAGTTACCTACACTTGGAACAATTTTAGGGGTAGGTGCCAGACCATAAACCAGGACTGCCTTCAACTCAGTAAGACACAAAAGAGGTGGTGTCTCTGAACCTCTTGATTAGTTGTTCCCATCTCCTTGGGAAGTGGGGGTGCTGCATTATCATTTGAGAAAGCAACAGTAAGAAACTCATTACTGACCCAACCCTGCTGCTTTTTTTCAGGTTCATCTGTGAAATTATCCACTGGAACCTGGATACCATTGAGTAGCTGTCCATCAGTCGAACATTACTTGAAGCTGGAGTCTATCCCTGATAGCTTGCTTCTTCAAACCTTTTTCCAAACTATGCTCTAAAGTATCCCAGATATGATCTGCTTCAGGAGCTGACAACAGTATTTACTGCTCTGCCTCTCTTCATCTCTGTCTTTGCAGAAGACATTCCGGTGCCAGGTGTTCCAGTGCTTGCCAAAACAGGATTGATGTGCCCATGTGTTTGCGTGGACGCACTTTCTGATGTGCTGAGATTATTGCATTTATTTTTTCCCTGAGTAAATGTCATGCTGTCGATTCTTGCTCGATTCCAACTGGTGTCCCCAAGTAGAAACGTGCGTAGCCCATAACCAGCCCTGTGGATCTTCTGGTCAGTAGGGTGCCTGTTTTACTGAATTTCTTTCCTCCAGATTGCTTATGATTTATTTAATATCGGTGTCTGGGCAATGCTCTGTAAGCAGGGTCTGCGGAAGCGAGCCCAATGGAGCAACCATTCCTCTTCAGAGGACCCGCAAGCAGCAGTAGTTTAACCTGCAATGGAAATAGTTACCCTAAACAGAAGATGGCCATTCAGTAGACTTGTGCTGCTTCTAACCTTCCCAAACACAGCCTCCCACTTCCTCTCATTCCTCAGAGACAGCACAAAAGTCGCTTTCCCCCAGATACTTTGTCTCAAGCAGTGTAGAAAAAAAAGCAGTGCTTTCATTCCACTACGTCTGTACCCTAGGACAAGACAGGAGGATTGGCTCACTTTCCCCAGAATTCACTACGACCATGTTCGAGCCCCTGTTGTACAAATGGCAACACATCGCTCCTTCACTCTGGGATTGCCCTAATTTATTCAAAATAGAGAACAGACAGCTCAGTTTTAGGGTGCAGGAACAGATTATTTCTTTTGGTAATCGGTTTATAACTGGATTCTCGTAGACATAATAAAATAGCTTCTTAGTCATTTCCTAGTTATTTCCCTAGTTATCCATAGTCATTTCTCAAGCAATGCCTTTGATTTGTAGCAAGCCTGGAGGGAAAGAAACTGACCCTTCAGCTTTGGCAATTATTTTTCCTGGCAAACTGGGATACATTTTTTTTTCCCTTCGCTGTGGTCTTAAACATATTAAGCAAAATGAAGCATGTATTTTTAAAGCCATTTGAATGATTGTGATAAGTAACTGAAACAACCATATTTCTTTCTGAGAGCTCTGTGATTTCTAAACTGTTTGTTAGACTATAAGCACAGGGCGTAACTCAATGCTCCCACAATATTGTTACAAATGCATTTTATCAGAAAAACAACAAAAAAAATTCTTTAGCATACCTCACTCCTACCTTTGGAAGCTGGAGTTTGCTACAAAGGCCCTGAGTTCTCAGGTGGCACTAAAGTGGGAAGAAATTTAAGAGGAAGAGATGGCTTGTAGAACTTCAGTCCAAATTTTTTATTTATATGTTGAATGCACATGGACATAACACAATGTTTTTGTCAGTGAACTCACTTTGACACTTCAACTGGCTGATCCTGCAGTGCTGACACAAGAGCTGGGAATGCTTTTATCCTTCTGATTTTTTTTTTTTAAACTATTTATTTTTATTTTTAAGGGCTTTTTTAGCCAGCTCGATCCCTTCACAGCAATATAGCAGGGCCAATCAAATACCTATATGTACACACTTAAGTACATAAGGAGTGACAACACTGGACAACTAAAATTTCAGATGGGGTGGTGTCCGTGCCTTTCCTTAGAATGTACTCCCAAACAACCAAATTATTTATTTCAAGTACAAGTAGAACAAACAGCTCTTTCCCTTTTAATAAAGATAAATCAGCTC
Organism: Mohoua ochrocephala; assembly: GCA_013398855.1. Lineage (NCBI taxonomy): Eukaryota > Metazoa > Chordata > Aves > Passeriformes > Acanthizidae > Mohoua > Mohoua ochrocephala. Next base: position 389,941 of record VZTA01014253.1, on the reverse strand, counting down.
AGTAAGATTTCAGCAAACAAATAAGGCTCAACACTCATTTGATCATTGTCAAAAAGTTTTAACTTGTGAGAGAGTGTGCCAAAAGAAGAAAACTTGGGTGGATAGATTTTATATCTAGAAGAGGTAATCAATTCTAATGAGTAGGTGGCTATTTTGCATCTTTTTTTTTTTTTTTTCTTTTGTAGACTATATGTGCCTTCCAGATGGTAAATATTTTTAGTTCCTATTTTTGTCCTTAGTTCAAAAGAGATTTGGAGATCTCAGAGGAAGCATGTTCATTTTCCATTATGCCAGTTTAAAGCCTCTAATGAAGTTTGAGAGCAGGATTTGGCCCATAAAACATATTTTTGTCTGTGATACATATTGCACAACCCCCCAAGGAACTGCAATAAATGCACTTATTGAACTACTGTAACACTAAAATATGCTGCCGGGCCCTTTGGTTTTTTCTATATTAGGAGGTTTCTGAGAATTGTTGTTTACATCAGCACTTGTACAAATGGGAAACCAAATCATTAATTTATAAAATGGCATCTGGAAGTCTTAATTTCTGATTGATCTAGCTCCCTCTGGACTTTCCATGTCATCCAGCACCATAGCTTTTGAGCATAATGTAGCTTAAGTAGGTTAATATTCCATGATTCAGAGAGGATTTCAGGGAGGTTTCCACCCCGACAAATTCTTCACTGAAGAATCAAAATGATTCCTTCTTAAATAACTTTCAAGCATACCTAAAAAAGCAAAAATTTAACAGGTAAATTTGAGTAGCTCATAATACTGGCTCTGGATGGATCTCTTTTTGCAGGCTGGCTCCAGGGACTCCAGATAAACACAAGCTCCTGCTGCCAGTGGAGGAGGACCACTAGCTCAGAGACAAAGGCAGGGGAGGGGGTCTGGGGAGGCCGCCTCTCCTGACCCCTTTTAATTCTGCACCACATTTAGCTGCCTTCCTCTTCTTATTTGCTCAGGTCTTTGATGGGGTAAGGTCACAGCAGCATTTTTTTAGTTTGCCACTACATCTATCTTGTATTTTTAATGCTGGGAGAGTGAGCATGTGTTTTAGCCCAGACTCTGTTGGCTGCTCCCAGATGCCCAGACTGGGTCTCAGGTGGAAGGCAGCAGGTGTCAGCCTCTCTGAACCAGGAAATTTCACAAGCATCTCCCTGCTGAGGGGTAGAGGCAGTCCTGGACCCCTCTTCCCAAGGAAAATAATCTGAAAACAGGCTGTTTTCCCTCCTCAGTAGCACTTCAAGCAGACACCAGGAGGATGACCAGCTGTGGAGTGAAGTGAGGGGCAGCCCACACGTGTGCCATGCAGCCCTGGGTGATTTTCCCCTGTGTGTGAGCCGCCAAGCTCTGCACATGGGCAGCCAGCGGGAAAAGCTGAGCCTCCTGCACCTCTGGCATCTGCCCCAGGAGGCTGGAGCAGCCAGCACTGCACCAGAGCCGTGGCAGTGCCCCTCTCCTCCCTCTTCCACGAGGGCAAGCACTGGTCCCTGTTGGACTAGGGCTGCTGGGTGCATCCTGCCAGGAACTGAACTGCTGTTCACATTTCATTCAGTCCTGCTTGGAAGAGGTGGCTGAGAGTTGCAGTGGGACAGAGAGGCTCTGAAATAGAAGATATAGTAGCCCAAAAACAGGAGATGAATTCGGGCAAGCCAAGGTGCAGGTGTGGGTTACTCTGGGCCAGTCTGCTCTGGAGTTCCCTCTCCTCACAGGCACACCTAACGTATTACATTTCTGTTTCAAAATCATCTTCTGATGAAGCAGTAACCTCTTTTCCCCTCTGGCATTTCCAAATATGAAGGGTTTTTTCTTAATCTTAGATGTATGACCTGGGACTGTGTACATTACATATCTTTTCTGTATCTGAAGTCCTCGAGGATACCAGTGCTATATCTGCATCAGCAAATAGCACAAGCTGTTCCACCCAGCAAATCTGCTTCTGTCTCTTTGTGCTGAGGGCCCCTGTGTCCCAAGCTTTTGGACAATGAAAGCAGAGAGGAACTCCTTCTAGCCCTAGCCTGGTCCTGAGTTGCAAAGACCCCACTAACAACTGGACTGACTCTTCAAATGTTTGCTTCCAGGGAGAGTAACTGCTCCCAATGAAAACAATAATGCTGATGCAGCCCTGCAGTGTTTGTATCCTCCTGTATATTGACAATATTTTCTGAAATATGTGATTCTTGGGAAATTTCAACAGGCCTCTTTACTGTGTGTCAGGGTATTGAATGAAAATAAAGGTTTTTGGAGGGTCGGCCATTGAGAAAGTGTGTTCAGGCATCCCTCTGGCTTGGCACTTAGGCCTGCCAGCCCTGCTAACTCTTGTGTCTGTGTAGGACTAGCTGTACAGCTACTAACTATGCAATTCTAATCCTCATCGCCTCCCTTTTAACTAGAAATGCCATGTGTAACACAAAATCCAGCGCTGTTCTCACTACCAAATAGATTAGATCTGCTGTGTTGCCCCTGTCTAGAAAATTGTATCAAAGGAGGATGTCAAGTTTGTCAACTCCTACCTTTAGCAAACCTGTGTTGCATTTTATCTTACTCTCTACTTATGTCACTATTTTCTTATTTTGCAATTCTCTTGTCAACATTTTCAGCTGTGGATTTCTTTCCTGAAGCTTTCTGCACTAGTCAGGTCAGGTGATGCACTGAGGGAAAAGAGTCGCTCTCTTCTTCCCCAGCCTTTAAATGCAGGTATGATGCTAGAGTTGCTAATGGTGCATCGTGCTGCCTGAACTTAGATATTTCTTTGAAGCATCAAGAAATAATTTTTGATTTCCTGTCCTTTTTCTTCATACAGCACTTGGGCAGACATTAGCTGGTGTTTTAACATGAGTGCATCTAGCTCCTTTTTCTTCTCCTGCTTCAGCTCTAAATAAGTTTACCACTTTTTTCTTTTTTAGCTATCCCACCTTTGACACCAGGTTTGCCAACACGACTCTTCTTGAAAAACAAAGTTCAGCTTATGAAAAGTCCCTCCAGATTTTTTTTCAGTTTCTGTTCTTCCTTCTTTACATAGCAGCAGCTTTTCCTTTTGGTTCCATATGAGTGAATAATCATTTACGATTTATTTTCATCACCTTGCAGTCTGTTGGACTCTGGTTGTTCTCGCTTAATCCCTATTGTCAGCTATGAACACAGCTTTCTTTCCAATAAATACCTTCTTCCTCTCCATGAAAGCTTTCTGTTTCCTTCTGGTACTCTTTAAAACACTGCTACTAATCCTGCTGCACTTGGAGCCCTTCCCTATAATTCTTCCCTTGTGCAAAATACAGATTCTATCCCATTTGTGTGCTTTTGGGGCTACAAGTACAGAAAGCTTAGGCTCTCCGCAATTTCTTACCTTTTCAGTCCAGATTTTGTTTACTAGTTCAACCTTCTCAATCTTTTGAAACCAGAAACCTTAATTATGCATCAGGGAGGGAGGGGTGTTTGCTTCTTCCATTCGATTTATGTTTAATCAGTTTATTATCACTCAAGACACACTTATTTTCTAAATCATTTTGTAGTTTATAAAAACAAAGTATAAATAGCATCACCTGCTGTTAGTTTTAGGGAATTTCTGGCTCTCCAAGGTCTTCTGGAACTTTCTGTAATTAGCCCAACTTATTGAGTTAATCAGCACTATAATTTTGTGTCTTTTAAGGAAAACTAGGAGGCGCAGCAGACCCTCGGAACCAACTGTTTTTTCTATCCCCCTGCTCAGTGTTTTTATGACCTGAAATAATTTGTTGTTACTGGAGCAAATTTGCATAGATGTATCCAGAGGAAATAAAAATAGAAAACAAGTGGCTCTGCCATTAGGAACAAGTTATATTTAAAGCTTTCATATGTTTGAGACCTGCAAAGTGGACCTAGCAGGGGAAAAATATGCAAACCTGTTGAAAAGCTGAAAACCTATTTTCAGTTCAGTTGTCACCTGATAAGGAAAACAAAAGCTAGTTGAATTCTTTGATATTTGCAGCAGTCTACACAATAAGATGGAAAAAAAGACCTCTGAAAAATTATACATGTACATGATAAACCATATTTCATCAGACCTATAAAGGGTTCAAGGCATACACTTGTTGAGCAAGATAATTTGTTGTGCTTTAAACAACATTATGTCAAGTAATTATTAAAAACAAAAAAGGTGAGTTTCTCAAAGAAGCCCAGAAAGAAGTGAAATGCAAACCCCAGGTGCCTAAGCCTCCTAGGTGTGCTCTAGAATCAGAGCTTTAACAGCTATATGTGCTCCATGGCCTCTGATTTCCATTTGCACCTCAAAGATGCACTAACACTCCTCTCTAAAAGAGAGTGACCATTCAGCTCAGAGTCACACAATCAGAGGTTTCTTATTTTTCTCGAATTGTTGAAGAAGGTGTATTTCAAAACCTGATTCCAGCCACAAGCCGTCTACATAGAATCCAGACATGAGGGGTTTGGAAAAATGCAAACAAGCAAAGGTTATTGTTATTTAGACTGATTTTTTTTTCTATCTCCTTTTTTCTTTTTTTTTACAGCATAAAGACAGAGCAAGTTAAAAATATGGTGGGGAGTTATTGTGTTGGCAGTGGTATGTGTATTTTCTAAAACAAACAATTTAAAGGCCCATTAAACAAACATCTCTCACTCTTGACATAAGATCACAGTGCTGCTATCTGCTTTTTAAAGCCTGATTTACAACAGAAGGTGCAGAGTGGAATAAAAATGTGTGAGAAGCTTCTGATTAGGGCAGTTGTAAACATCTCCCCTGCCAAAGAGGTTTTTTATCTAGAGGTAATGGGCAGAGCCATATTGTCGAGATGTTCTTCCAGCGGCATTATTCTGTTCTGACCAGGCTCAAGTTAGAAATCCAGATTTGTTGCATTGTTTCACAGTGATTACCGTGTGAATAACCCTTGATGCAGGTTTGCTCTCACAGATAATATTGGCAATGATCTTATTTATGATGCAGGAAGACAGAAATGGAATATATACACTCACTTATGCTGTCTATTTATCTGTGACCCAGCTGATCGGTGATAGCAACATTGTAGTAGCTAAAGAGCGGCAGGCATTTGTTTGTGACTCCGCAATAAACTAATATTCAGTGATCCTGAATTTGTTCCTAGGGAAAAGGAATAAAAAGAGCATTACAATAGGCTGTTATCAACTGCTCTGCTGATGATCTCTGATAAAAGGTATCAAGCACTGAAAGTTTTCACTGGCAGAGTCCCAGCAGGACAGGTCCTTGGGGTGTGGGACCAGATGATTTGATGGGTGTGAAAAATGGGTAGCTACAAAAATCCCCCCCAGTATCTTTCCTTTCACACCTGGACAGCCACTGTGCCCTCCAGGAAGGCAGGGCATCCTCGGGGGTCTTTCTGGCTCAAGGGAAAGCCAAAATGAGCTCAGCACTTCAGAAGTTCAAGGATGAAAAGCAGGCATGGTTTAAGGGTTGCTTGCCTCACCCAGCCGAAGGTTAGGCAGCTGGGTTCTCCAGCCTCCTCTCTGGCCAAGGGAGGGCATGTTTACACTGAAGGTGAAGCCCAGACATTACTGGATTTGAGGCCTGAACTTGCTTGACTGTTGACTTTGTTAAAACCAGATTTGAGAGCTCCTTTGCTCTGCGATGTTCTGAAAATCGCTGTGCCCCGCAGGGTCAGCACAGCGAGGAGCCTATATGCAATGTAAGTATACTTGGAAGGCTAGGCTTAGCCTTGCTCAGCCTGGGAGAGCTGGAACCTCGGGTCATTGCTGCTTTTGAATTTTCCGATCCCCCCCGGTGCTGCTGTGAGAATCCCGGCCTCGGCAGGAGCCAGCTCCCACTTCCCCAGTCGTCAGATGACTGCTCAAGCACTAGAAAAACACAAAGTCCCTGTAGAGTTTTATTTATTGAGAGCAGGTAGCTATGCAAAACACAGCGAGACATTAAGACAATTAATTGCTTTTTTAAAAAGATTTGGAAGGGAGGCTGGCCACAGCCACTGGGAGCTGTCATTAGTCATTAACAGAGAAATGCAGCCCAGCAGTGAAATTCCCTCACCCTGCTGCAGCCACGCAGCTTCAACAAATTTGTCTTGGTGCTCTCCTGGTTCAGGAAGCCACCCCTGCAGCAGAGCCCTGGCCACTCACATGTTAATTCCTAGATATCCATATTGGCTTTGCTACGTGGCACCCAATTGAATACAGAGATTGGCTTTGTTTCTTTGTGTTGGAAAACGTTTGTTTGTTTGCAGAAGCAGGTCCTGATCAAGGTCACCACTACAAAAGATGGAGGGGATTTCTGAGGTAATTTGGAGCATGCAGTTAAGCTCCTGCCACAAGGCTTCTTCCCTTTTCTTTTCTTTCTTTTCTTACGACAGAGGGGCTGGCAGTTGCCAGCTGATTGGTAAAAAATGTCATTTTTAGCATTCCTTACCTTGTGGGGCAATGCCAGCGTGTAGAGGAGTCCTGACCTGGAGCATTGGGTGCTCCATCCTCCACCTCTAAGGTGGAAGTTAAAAAAATTTAACCTCCGTCTTTGTACAAGCAAGGGACGTTCTCTTGCAAATGTTGGGCTCTGTGTTGAAACAAATAAACTAATCTATGCCCTTTTTCCTTTAATTCAGAGAACTCCTGTACCAGGAACTGTAGATGTACCCTACAAGAATATTGAAAGTTTATGTCAGAGGCAGGTCCTGTTCGTGATGGTCTAAATTCAGCCATTAAGGCAGTCTGGATCAATTGCTAACAAACATTTTTGTTAGCAATGTTTTTTCTTTCCTGATTTTTTTTTTTTCCAGACACAACTTTCAATAACACTGTTCCAGTTAGGATCACACAAGATTTTAGGCCAATACTTATTTTCAGTTGCTGCAGGCTTATAGTGTAAGTTATCTAGGTTGTGGTGTTCTTTCCCTCTTCACCATTCCCCTCGTGCTTTTGGCCAGCCCAGTGCTTTCTCTAGTGTTACAACTTCTGCTCTTTCTTCCCTTGTTCTAAATCAATATAATTCAAGGGAAAGAACTTCTTCCCATCTCTCATTCTAGGATGTCTTCCTGTCAGGAGTTTATATCCAATATTTATCTTCAGTGCACTTGTCTTAATGTGATCCCATTACTTACAGAGATAAGCCAAGCAGTCATTTTCAATTTATTATTATTAGGAATAGGAGAATTTCAGTGATATTAGTAATTCCAGTCCTAGTTCAGGACTTCACTGTGCTAGAAATTATGCAACCACCCTCAATCCAGTCCTCTAATATTAATGTTACTAAAAAGGACTTGAATCTGTACAAAGAAAATGATGTTGAATTTTGCTACTGGGGGAGTAGGGGGACAGCAGAGGGAAACAGTGATTGTTAAGGCTGTTTGTGAGGAATTGATTAAAATGATTGCTGTCAAAAGGGATAGCTAAGCAGCCAGGTATGTGTTCAAATCTGTGATTTTTAATTATCTTACTGTGTGATTTTATTTTTATTGTTGTGTTTTGGGGGGAAAGGGTCAGGAGACTCTTTTGGTTTCGTTTTTTGCTCTGAGTAGGACCGCACTGATGGGCAAGAAAAGGAAGATACTCTTTGGTACATTTGCTATTAAAGTAAAAGCAACGTTCAAGGGAATGCAGTTTGGGGGGGGGTTGTTTTGTTTTTCCATGGAAATGGTTTAGATTGTAGCTCTAGAGACTTGCATTGGCAGAGCTGAGTGGGTGGGCAATAAGCAGGTGGGGCTTGCTGTGGTCAGTCCAGAAGTGAGACTGTGTCTTACGAAGTCCTACAATTTGTACATTTTATTTCCCCGGCATGTAAAGCCAAACTTGTACTGATTTAAGTGTCCAGGCTTATTTTTCAGTGTACCACCACAGCTTTTTTTCTGGAAAAGTGCACAGGGAAATGTGGTAACGATCATTTCTTCTAATCTCAAAGAAAAGGAAAACTTGAGTGGTATGTACTTTATTTTTTTTCCCCCAGTTTTGCAGCTTTTTCCCCATTTTATGAAGAATTTCCTTAATGTGAAGGGTAGAACTAATTCTTCAGGGGGAAGACACCCATGGCAGTACAGGACAACAGGACAACAGGACAACATGAAGGAGCTAGGTTCTCCATGCTGATGGATTTTGCTTCCTTCCCAGCACTATATCCCCACAGGCTCTGCAAAACCAAGGTCCCTGTTTCTGATGTGTTCATGGTTGTAGGGATATGTGTTCTCTTCATCAAGCAAATGAAAATATCCAAGTGGAAAGGCACAGCAGGGTCTACTCATAGCTGTTGTGATTCATTATTTTTTAAAGCAGATTTTTTTTTTGTTTTATTTGTTTGAGTGGAAAATTTTGCAGCCGTATCAGAGACCCTTGGCCAGCCCCTGGATTTTGGCTCTTAATTTGGTGAAATTGCCCAAAGGTCACATCTCTAATGAGGCTGCAGCGACTTTGAAACAGTCATGCCACTCATAAGGACAGCAGTAAGGAATGTCTTGAAAAGTGATTTAAATACACACTCACTTCTGATTTAAAAACCACTTCTGTCCTTTGAAGAATTGTGACTGGTGTGTCATGTTATAACACAGTGTCAAACCTTTATTCAAAGTAAGCATTACACAAGAGTGCTGTGTGATGACTTTCAGACAGCCAAATATCTTTTTTTGCTTTTCACTGAGTTGGTTCAAATTTCCAGAGCTATTAACAAAGCAAAGAGAATGGTAATATTTTTATATCGGAGCATAATTATGCTACCAGCTAGCTGTCTGACTTATCTTGCTGTCCCTGGTAGCTGACTATAAGAATGATCCTTATCATTGGGAATATATTTGATTTAAACCCAGAATATATGAAAACTTCACTTAAGTTTTCTTCCTCTGTGCAGTGTTAATAGAAGCGGTGTGCTTCCAGATTTTTAATGATTATTCATCTGAACATTACACCATTTTGAGTCACTAGATATTCCAATGTGTTTATTTAAACATTCTTTTTAATGAAAAGTTGGAGGAAAAATCTCACCTTGTGAAAGTTAAATGCTGAGCTTTGGTCTTTGTATATATTTTAACATAATTAATACATATAATATGAACTTAACAGTGATATAATTCACCTAAGCAGGCTTTACCCATGATCTCTATCATAGCAAAAGGTGATCATCTTCTGTGCCAATGTATCTGTATCCTGAGCTTTGCCCTGAGAACACAGTGATGCGTTTGAGGGATTTGAGAGTTGAGTGTCTCTGAAGAGTTTGTCCTTCTGCTGTCTTTCTGGCAATCTCATTTTAAATAGCTACATATTAAGGCAAATAAATTGAATAATCTATAAAAAGTTCCTTTAATCACTAGCACTTCACCACATGAAGAACAGAACAAATAGTAAGACATGAAAACGGAAAAGAATACAAGTTCTTACATTTATTTACTTATGTGTCTGAATTTTCTCTGTCTGACTGCAGGATCAGATCTTTGCCTTCCCGCATATCAGACTCCAGCTGGATCTCATTGTCAGGGAAGTTTCTTGTGAATTTGAAGTGGGAGATTCTGGGGCCGGGGGAGAGGTAGAATTATACTTTTCCACAACCTATTTCTAACTACACACTGAAATACTTAGAGCAGAATTCCATGTGATGTTTTACAAAGATTTCTAGACATTTTTTGTGATCCAGTAGTTTGAAACTCTTCACAAAAAGTAACCCATTGGCCTTCTGTTAAACAAGGGCTGCACTGGACTACAAGTGTGTCGTCCATCATATTCAGGGACCTGTGCTCACTTCATTTCCGCAGATGTGCACCTCAGTGGCATGTTTTGAAACTTGGGCTTTTTCTAGCAGGTGAATGTCAGTCTCCTTGTTCTCATCACACACAACATTGCAGTGAAAATGTCACATCTGATCCTCTTGTGCCATGGTCTTTGTAGCCCTGCATCAACAAGCACAGTCCCTGAAGAAGCTGAGCAAGGCTTTGAGTGTATTTTAGGCATACATCTGAGTACCTCAAGGTGTGCTGTCGCTCATTACAAGATTACCTCAATACCCATCAAAAAATGGGGTGGAGATCAGGGTAACCATGGTTGACAATGCAGCTGTTGTTCTGTCTGAGAACATTGGACATCTCATAACTCAAGTCTTTCTGTCCTGTGGGGTATTCAGCATTCAACAAACTATTCAACAAAGCAAGCTTCACTCACAAATCATAACTTTGCCTGTATGTTGTTGGAAGACCCAACTTTCCAGCAAGCACTGTGAATCTGGAATTTGAGAGAGAATAATGTCTGAAACAACCCAAACACCTCCCTACTTGTCTTGTGCCACTCTCCTTTCCCATTTGTTATGAATACAGACCCTTCCATTGCTGTAACAGCAGACATCAAGCTGGATAGGACAGGGCAGCTTGGTCTCTAACTCTTTGTCATCTTCTGAAAGCATCTGGATACAAACAAGGCCCACTCCTTGCTCCTGGCCTCCTTGCTGTGTGACCTCAGGTAATTGAAAGCTGACCACTTTGCTTTTACCCACTATGTGTCAGGAAATGTCTTTCTAAATTCCTTTCAGCTAACGGTGAGGCTATTAAGTTCGGCAGCATCCGTGTGGACATCAGAAGTTCAAAATCCAGTTTCTGTCTCCTAGTTTGAAGATCTGATTTCTGGTTTGAGGAGTTTTTGTGTTTAAAAAAAAAAAAAAAATTCCCCCATTATGCTGAGCTCATAGACAATTACACACAGCGTGGAAGTGCTGCTGTATGTTCCTTCTCCCTCTGGGCATGGCTGTAAATCCTCCACTACAGCTGGAGGACCTAATAATTTCTGAGTTAGCATTTTGCAGCCCACCCTGTTGAAATAGGGAGGATAGCACTCCTGCCAAACTGCATCAGTACCTTGATCCTACTGCTTCCTGCAGTCATTGAGCAAACCACGGGGTGAGGCTGTTCCCATTGACACACGGTTGTCAGGCCACTCCACGCTTCAGGGTGCATGCGACTATTTGTGTGAACTGACATCTGCATGTGGGAGGCCAATGTTCTGGGGCAGCACTTCTTCAGAGGTCCAGGTGATCGTGTAAGGCTGGGATCAAAAACTGATTAAATGATGCATCTCTTTGGTCTCTGGTTTGGTTTCTGTGCCATGGCCTCCTCTAGAGATTGCCCTCTCACTGCTCATCCAATTTTCTCTTTTCAAGCTGTATCTTTCACCAGTACCCAGCTCCTGCCCATGCCCATTTGGTAGGTGATTGCACTGATATTTCTCAGCCAGTTCAGGGGCAGGTGCTTTGGCAAGTTAGCTTATGGTCCTGGGATGATGAGCTAAGGCAGATGGTGGCCTGCAGCAAGAGACAGGCTTTTCTGAATATCTCCACTGCAGGTCTCTCTAGAAATATCTCTGTGAATGAAAGTTGAGGAGCCTCTCTCCTCTTCATCCTTCAAGGTACTGAAATCTATCAGGTAAGGGCAGATTCTAATGGGCATCGTGCACATTTCCCCAAAACATTTCTGGAGTGCCTTTTAGCTGAAGTACACTATCTGCCTTCCTTGGTACTGCATCAGATTTATTTCAATGACTTTATTTATTTCAATTTCTTTAGTTCTCATACCAAAATGTATCAAAACCAATAATTGCAAAACTGTGATCCCCCCGTTCTCCCTCAGTGAGGAGGAGAGCACAAGTTCTCCTGTGGGATCAGGCGACAGGGGAGGAAAATGACCCCTTCAGCCTCGCCTGAAGTGTCCTTTCACATTGATCTGCTCAAATGGCAGGAGGACACCTTGGGAACTTCTTTGCAGAATAAAGAAGGGCCAGGGACTTAACATAAATGCTCGTTGGCCACACTGCCTTTGACACAGGCTTTTTGAAAGTATTTAAGACCCTTAGAAGGAAAATTGGGAGAATGGGAGGGAACTGTTTGACCTCTTCTGCATCCCAGTGTGCAGACTTCTCATTTAGTGGACTGCAGTCTTTACTGTACAGCTTTTTATTTCCTGTCCTCATGGTGGAGGGTAAGAGGGGCTGGAGGAGAAAGGGTTGGCTGGTTGGTTTCTACTGCCCCTCAGATGGCTTTGTAATCTATCACACACAAAATAAGAGAGGATCCTATTATAGAGAAAGCCCGGGGAGGGGGAAAAAAAAAACCACCACAGTATTTTCTTTGTTTGAAAACTGTAGCAGATGTCTGTGGCAATAAAAAGGCAATTATACTCGTATTATCATGAGAATTTCCAGCAGGAAATCTTGACAAACTCGAAGTTTACTTAACTGAGATAAATACAGTAGATAAATAGCAAACTGAATTTAGTTTACTCTTGTACACAGGTGTACTACACATTTCCTCAAGCCATGATTCACAGCCATAACCTTTCCTAATCACAGGCACAGCGAGATATGTCAGGAGTAGGAATGGGCTCATGTTATAAAATACAGCTATAGACCCAAACTTTCTTCAAAGTTTCGGTGTATTTGGAGCTGATAAACAGGCTTGGATTCATATCTGCATCTCTAAAGGGGAGGAACCAGAGGGCCCAATTTGTTTTTTACCCTAGACATTTTGTACTGCCATGAGGATGCAAGTTTTTGATTGAAAATATCTATGGGGTGTCCTCCACTGGCACAGAGCCAATGGCACAGCTAAGAATTGATTTCTTTCCCCTCTTATAGCAGCCTGGAAAGCAACTGCTCTCTGAGGCTGCTCTGATTTATACTAGGAGCAAGGTAGACCCTGGCAGCACTCAGAATCTGGGAGGCCCACAGATAGCACGCAGGGCAGTAATATAAATAAGGGGTAACATTCTGGGAATTTGGAGAGTTCTGATCTTGGAGTGAGGATGCCAAACAGTACTTCAACTAAAGTACTCTGTTTGTTATTGTTTCCAGGCAGGAAAGCAAAAAAAAAACCATGTAAAAGCCAGCTGTTCTCCATTTTACGAGCCACTTCAACTAGAAAATCACTAGATATGTCCGATAACACACCACATTCTTCTTTGTTGAATTAGCTCTTTTCACCCCAGTGAGATCCGTTTGTATATCAAGGGTAGCCTTAGCTGGCAAAATCAAATTTGAAGGAGTCTATTAAGAGTTTCTGATTTTATTTTTATTTTTTTGAAATCAAACAGCAGCTCAGAAATGTGTGTGCTGTTTGTCTGGTTATGCTGCATATCAGATTTAGCTTCTGCCTACACTAACAGCTGAAAATCCATTGGTCTTTGTGACCACTGCTAAATTATTGTAGAGTAGTTTTATTATTATAATAACGAGATTATTACAGTGGAAATTAAAAATTAACAGCAGATGGATATCCAATCTTCTTGGCTATTGTCTGATAGATGATGAAGTATTCAAAAAGCAAAAAACTTTTGTTTACATGAGAAAAACTCCCCAACACTTTATGGTATCTTAAAAGCTGTAGCACTTTAACTGTTGGAAGATTTGTTTTGTCAACAACTTAATCTTGTTCAGAATATACAACACTGTATCACTTCAAAAGACTACAAATGGATTGTCACTGTCACAATGCATCATATTAGAAAGGAATATTAAGACTGTCATTCAACTTTCCTTTTTTTGCTGCAGAATATGTGTATCTGCAACTCTGCTCCTGAGATCCTCAGACCTGCTAACTGAACAACGATTTTAAGCCCCCTCAGTCTCTGCCCTCTTTTCAGGGAGTTGGTTTGGCTGTTGGAAAAAGCAAAAATCAGAGCAATTTTTCTTATGGCTACTGCTGCCTGCACGCTGTCCCTGTAATCAGGGGTTGCTGACCACACAGGTCTTCCTTCCCTACCCCATTTGGCATTTCTGCGTGTCCTGCACCACCACCAAGATGATATATCAGTGTCTTTTTATCACGTTAGACTGTCGCTGCATGAGAAGACTCTCTAAATGTCCATCTAAGGCAGCCTTTTGCTAACAGAGAAAACAGGCCTGGAAGCAACCTTGAAGTCTGATCGACATCCTAACCTGAGATGGGAACAACTGAGTATTGCCTGCTTGCCACATCCTGGCAAGAAGGGATGGCATAACCATACTCTTGAGACTCCACCACCCTGTTGAACCACCTTAATATTTAGTTTCTTTTCTGTGTTAGATATTGCTCTTTTCTCAGACTGTGGCCATCTTTAAACTGCTGTTCACTACGGATCCTATAAAACGTCTCTCAGGGTACTCCGTAATAGGCAGAATTCAACAAAAAAAGGGCTCAAATAAAAAAGTAAATTTCAAATTGAGCTTTGAGAGTATTTAACGCATTCAGCCTTGCAAGGCTCTACACTGAAGTGGTTGTAATAACGTGTGTGCTTACCAGCTTGGAGGAAAAAGAGGTTATTTGTGTAACTGCCATATATGCAAGGAAACACAGATAGCCAGAGCAGTACAAGTAGTAAAATATAAACTGCAGTTTTTAGTAAAACACAACAATAGATTGAAAAATGCATGGTAAACAAGCTCATGCAACAAACATTGTTTAGAAAATTGACATTTATTTCTTGATGTTCTGTATATAATAAGAAATGTATGTTTAACTAGTTAAAGACACTTATTCAGGTAAATCTGCAAAAACAAAGAGCAACAAAACCCAAATAGACCTTAATAAGTGTTACTCCCTCTCAACTTGTACGTGCTTGCTCCCATTGTTTTTCTTGATGTCACAGCAGACTGGGTAACAAGTGTCAAGGCTGGGACTTGCAGTCAAAGCCCACTTGATTTCCACAAAACGGGGAAGAAGTGGCTGAACTCACCATAAACTACATGGAAAGGAGAGAGAGCAGAGAGACACACAGATGATGGTTTATGCTTTCCAAAGGAATGAGCAAGAAGCAAGCACTAGACAGAAAAACAGCCAAAAAAACTAATAAAAAATTGTGGTAAAGGCCACCATTTTGTTACCGAAGCCAGAAAGGTCAAGGTCAAGGTCAAGGTCATTTATCAATGTTTCAATAGATAAATGTAGGCTCTGTATCAGGCTAAAAAATGCAAACAAAACCTAATGATAATAATACAATGAAAACCACCAAAACAACCTTTCTACAGCACCTACTATTATGTTGAGAAGGAAAATTCCCTCCCCAGTCTTCAACTGGTGCAATGTGATATAGGAATGGTACTTACGAGTCAGGCACCTGAGAACTCCCTCAAGGGACACCGATGTCCCCTCTAATCCCTCCCGCTGCTTTAGCAACAGGACCTCAGCTATGTCCCCATCCATTTATGGGGTCTGCTAGGCAGTGTGACAGCAGCCAAAGAAGTGATAAAACTACATCACTTGTTGTCTTGGGCTGACTTTATGCTGTGTATCCTCTATCGCCGCTCCATGCCCAGACATGATTCCTGTGCCTTTCTGTGTCTTTTAAACTGAGTGCAAGAGAAAGAAAAAAAAAATCCAGATGAACTTTTCAAAACAGTTTTGTGCTTCAAGGACATTCACTCCCCTGCATTCCTGCTGCTGCAGAGCAGAGGCACCTTCCTGCTTTTCCCGGCTCTTGGCTCCTTTTCTCAGAGGAGAGAGATGGAGAGTTCAACTCCTTTGTTTCCCTGGGACTTTGGATTTTTTTTCTTCTTCTCTTCTGGACTTTTCAGAACACCAGAACATCAGAACCTCACTGGGAGCCCTCACACCTCGGCCCGGAGGGGCCCGAGCCCACCCAGCTCCGAAGAGGAGAGAGAGAGAGCGAGCCCACACCCACGGAAAAGACTCTAAAATATTCCCAGGTTTTCTCTCTACAGCGAGAGGTTTTATTTTTAGAATTATTCTTTTCCTGTGTGTTTGTTAAATAAATAGGTTTTTTTCCCCTTCTTTCACTTTCCTTCGAGGAATTTTTTCCCGAACCTGGTAGGGGAGGGGTGGCTGTAACCTGCCTTCTATAGAGGAGACGTTCCTCCCAGAGCATTCCTCCAAAAATTTGTCTCAAACCAGGACACTTGTGCACAGCTTTAAGGGAACAACGTTGGGAACATTGGATCAACTCCTTACCTACAGCACAGGGAGACACAGAGTTTAAGTTGTTTCTCCTGCTCTCTGAGTTTGAGAGTCCCTGGCAGTTCCCCAAGTTCCCAGTCTAACCCAGAACAACCTTAAAGCTTCTCCAGAGTAGTTTGGCTGCCTGTGAGATGCTACCACTGTGCAGCCTGCAGAACAGCATGGTCTTGGCATCCCTATGCCGGGCTCGGGAAGCGACTGCCACGGATTCAGCTTTATGAGATAACCACTGAGGACTGGATTTATGGGGTCTGTGCTCCACGCAAACATGGCACGGACCAAAGTGTGCCGCAGAATTTATGCCTGGATTCACCCAGTGTTACAATGATGAAGCATCTTCTCTCTGCTTTCCCAGCTCCGGAGCCCAGCGGTGCTCATAGGATGGGTGCACAGGTGTATTGCCTAAAGATCAAAACATGGCCCCATATTTTTGTTGGTGTGAGGCAAAACAGAAGGAAAGCCAGGAAAATTGTCAGGGAACAGATTGTAAAAGCATGTTTAATTTTGTTTCCTAGAGAAATAATCGGTACTAGCTAAAACCCTGTGAGTTGTAATTTCTAGTACATTACTGCTAATTAGTCAATGTATTACGGCCTAATTTGATCTCTCAGAGAAGGCACTTTTTAGGAAGAAGACACTTCTATGAAGTGATCAGATAGGGAGGATGCCATTACCAGGTTGGGTTTTTTTTCTTCTTTTTACCGCTAAAGAACAATACTTGTATGTTATATCCAGGGCATCTGTTACTGCCCTTTTCCTTAGACCTTTCCAATTTTTGTACTCTTCCAGGAAAAGTTTTCTGCTCTTCGTCTGCTGGTCCTATCACTGTGAAATAGCACACGCTATCTATCAGAGAGTGCAATGGACAGTACACCGGGGAGAGAAGGAAATTTGAGCCACGGTAGAAGTGCATATTCCCAGTTTTATTGCACAGCACCGGCCATGAATTTTCCCACATGGTTTGTAGGACTTTGTTGAATGAAGGTGACCAAGCCGGTGTTTGTACTTGTCTTCTTCCCATACTGGTTTTCCCCTACAGCTGCCTCAGGGAAGCCACCCTCCACACAAGCCGTACATTTGTGTATCTGAATTTATATCCCCACAACATTCGTGCTGTACAACCCAGGGCTGTTAACGTGGTTTCACTGAGTGACTTCTCTACTTGAAAGTTTTTCAAGCCTCTTTTCTCCTGAATTGTGTAAGTAAAAGGCTTCTAAGGGAGAGAGATTGCTTTGGTGTTTTAAAAATGATGGTTTTGATCAGGCAGCTGTTAAAGATGTTTTCCAGAGGCTCCATTTTTTGTGCTGCCTTTTGGTGGAGACAAACCCCTATCCGTAAGTGCTTTTTATGCTTTGAAAAGCATGTTTTTCCTTGTTTCTCCCTTGAGTGATTCTATCTGCACTTAAAACATACAAATGCATGCATGTTGGGACACAAACGGCCCCAAGAAAAGCAAGAACCGAGAGCAGTACAGAAACTATTTATTATTGCATATCTATTTCGTTAGGAGTAGATATTGGATAACCTCTTATTTGTGGTTCAAATATTTTTATTTCAATTGGGTTACTCACAAATGCGATGGAAGCTTTTGTGGGTTTGGATCCCTAGATGTGCTTTAATTCAGTTTTTCCTGTGTAGAATGCTACTTAATTTTTTAAAGTACGCTGGAAACTAACATATCATAAAAAATAATTCTGCCTAATAGCATCATTCTTAATTAGTCTATTTTTTTTTGTTTGTGTTTTTTAGTGCTATTGATTTATCTCCTAAAAGACTTCCTCTGATTTTAGACACAACTGAAATCAAATCCCTCAGGCTTTAACTGTGAAGCTGGAGAAGCTTATTAGGATTTTTAACATTCCAAGTTGCTTTCTGAACAGATTGCACCAGCTAGTTGATGAAACTTGAGCTAATTACTCTAATGTTGACAAATGCACTAGCACAAAAAAAGTCACATATGAAAAAAATTAAAAATTGCACCTCTTCAGGAAATGCTAAGTAGATTCAGTGATTTGTGGGTGTGAGAGAGATGTTTGCAGAGGTTTCTTTAGGAAGAGAAGAAAGAAAAGAAAAAGAAACAACAAAAAATACTATGTATAAACAAAATGAAAAATGCTTTTGCTTTTAGAAAATTGAAATAAATCAGTTTGATAGTTGGTAGGGTGAGAAACTGCTTTCACAGTCTTGCTGTGTTGGAGGGTACAGAGAATTTCTACGGAGCCTCTTCATCTCTAGCATCACACCCAGGAGAATTGGGTCACAGTCGCTGAGGGTAGCCAGCACCTCCACAGGACTCTCCTCCGTGCCAAGTTAAAGCCAGACTAAAAAAAACTATATTAAAATCTAGAGAGGTCCACAAGCCCTGAAATAAGGATACATTCAGTTTGTACTCTCATCTTNTTTTTTTTTTTTTGTAATTTGGTCTTGTCTATGTAGATGCACACGTAAATTAAGGGAAAGAAATTAATAAGGCTATCATGCAATGATCATGAATATTATCATAGAGAGGCTTGGGTTGAAAGAGACCTTAAAGGTCATCCCATTCCAAGCCCCTGCCATGGGCAGGGATGCCTTCCACTGTCCCAGGTTTCTCAGAGCCCCATCCAACCTGGCTTTGAACTCTTCCAGGGCTGGGGCAGCCGCAATTTCAGAACCTGTGCAAGTGCCTCATCACCCTCACTAAAGAATTTAATTGAAACATCCAATCTAAATCTCTCCTCTTTTAGTTTAACAATGTTCCTCCTTGTCTCATCATGATCTGTCCATGTAAATATGCATTCGAGTTAATCCAAACAATCTTAACCCTGCTCGAATTTTCCTTGTCAAAGAACATGCAAAAATGCTTAACTAATTGCTGATATTTCAGTTCAATACTCTTTAAGCTTAAATGGAAGCAGTGTGACTATGACATGAAGGTTTCCTGCCATTTAAACTTACTATGCCTCAGAGAGAAATATACTGTCTTGTCTTTCTTTTTTTTTTTTTTTTTACTATTTACTTAATAGTTTTGACCTTTCAGCCAATTGTCCTTATCCGTCATTACAGTGTATGATCAATCATTTCATGCCTTGTCATCTATAAAATACCAGCAGGAGGGAAATGTTTTATGTTATATTGCTTTTCTTGAGGGTGTTTTTTTTTTATCATAGTGTCTTCCTGTTTATTGCAAAGAAGGAAAAAAAATGCTTCAAGTCTCACTGGTTTAATCAACTTCATGGATTTCATGAGTGTAAATAAGTAGATGGAGGGAGGGTAGTGAGGTACAGGATGTCCAGAGAAGCTGTGGATGCCTCAATCCTGGCAGGGTTCAAAGCCAGGCTCTGAGCGACCTGATGTAGTGGAAGGTGTCCCTGCCCATGGCAGAGGTTTGGAACAAGGTGAGCCTTAAGGTCCCTTCCAACCCAAACCGTTCTATGACTCCAAAACTCACTGCAAGCTTATTATTTTAATTTGGTGTTTAATAATGGTCAGTGCTTTAAAATGCACCAAACAAGCCATTCCTGTTTGTCTCTAACTTCCTTCTGAATTTTTGAGCTATAAGCAGGGGCAGAAGTATCCAGTGACATTAAATACCTGTGCAAAGCTACACATGTGTACACTTAGGCATGAACATGGTCTGTCTGAGGATGGTCCTTCAGTTAGGACAGGGTTTGGGGTTACTGGAGATTCAGGTACCCTTCATTGCAAAAAAAACCCATACAAAGGTAAAATTTTCAGGAATACTTCTGTTGCAGGAGCCTAAATGACATTTACAAGCTAAGAGCATCACTTAACAGGGCTTATCTGAAGCAGAAAGCCAGAGAGGTGCAAGGATCATGAGCTACTAGGAAAGCTGTGACACTGTGCAAACATCTCAAATCGAGGCCTGAAAACAGTCTGCTGTTCTCAAAAAGGTCTCTCTGGTTTAGATGTAGTGACAAGTAAACATGGCTAATGATTCCTTCTCCAAAGGCAGCATGCAGGCTGCTCCCAGAGGAGGACGGTGCCGTGTTCCAGGGAGCAGCACAGAAAAGGCTGCTGGCTTAGCCACTCTCTTCCTGGAGCACAGCGCAATATTGCTCGTAATGAGGGTTAAATGGCTTAGGATCTGAATAACTTTTGGAAACCATGCTTTTTGCTTCTCTTGTCTTCATTTTCCTAATTATAAACCAGAGATAATAGCACTTCTTGTCTTCCCATGGGGTATTAGGAAGATGAGTACATGAAAGATTGAGAGAGCTGTAGCTACTACACGGTGACCCAGTAATGGGGGCACCTAAAGTGCCTTTGGGTAAACAACTTCAGCATGAACATCCACTTGCATACCTAAACTGAAAAATGTCAAGTGCACGTTTAAAAACTTCAGAAGTGGTTTGCATGATGTCGTTTTTTTCAGGGTGGGGAGTTCTTTTGTGTCATTATTTCAGGGAGGCAGAGTAGTCATGCAAATGATTTAGAGAGAATTAGAAAACTTGGGGGAATACAGATCAGACAGAGTAAAAAGGAAGGAGACCAAGCATGTGACAAACTTCAAGCATGTGTTATTTGTGCAATTATTTGGCATTCCTTCTTAGCTGAAAGAAGTTAGTCTCCCCTGTGCCTGTGAAACACCAAGGACATAATTTATTATCTGAACCTTTAAAGTATCTTGGTTTTATTTGGGATAATTGGAGTTGTTCTATCAACAGATTTTCTGTGATCCTAACACCGAGCATGAAAAGGATAATATAAAGAAAGGTGAAGATACAAACATGCTACTAAGGTTTGGGGCTTGTAAGGCAAGTTTTGCACAGCTCCAGCTGTAATTCTTTAAAATATACATATGTCCCTTTGATGTTGTATGGAATTAGAAGTCAAATATAATACTCCCAGCCTAGTTGCTGTTCACTGCTGAAGCCAATGAGCAGTAGAGAAACAGGGGAGTGTGCTTTGAAGTGCTTGGTATCACACGAAAAAATAAGCACTTCAATGAGAATGTACCATATGCAAGAGGCTGCCACTGAGATGCACTTTAAAGTCAAAATAAGGAGAGAATCCACAAAGTTCACCTTCAGGTTTGTATCTGAACCTTGTTGTGGGGTTATTTATACACTCAGCCAGTGCAATGAATAGAAAGGAACAAAACTCGAAGTTGAGGTCCCAATCAAAACTTTTGTGGATGATGGATCTGTGTTTGCAGTTCCAGTCTGGTTTTGATCTCTAATACCTTGCTCATCAATGGCTTTTCAGCAGCACAGTTCAAAGGGCTCTGTGAAAACAGAGGAGAGAACTGCATAATTAACTGGATTTTGCAGAACAGGATCCGAGGCAGAAAGCGATGTCTCAGAAGGGTTGCTCGTGCATGGTCCCGCATCTCTGGAGCGGCCCAGGTAGGTCTGCATCCCTCCTGCTCTACCCAGAGTATTGCTGAAGCCATTGTCTCTTGGGGTTAGTTCTCTTCAACAGGTTATATAGCTCACAGGATTTATCTTAAAGAGCCAAAAGTAAGTATTGAGCACAGCAAAGAATTACTGTAATGAATGCACAATGTCCATTGCCCAGTGATCCAAAAATCAAACATGTTTTTATTTTCTTAATATTGTATTATTCCTTCTTCAAGGAGGGTCACCCTTTGTAGCATTGTTCCAGCCTTTTATTAATATTTCTGAATTCAGGTGTCTGATTCTCTCTATTGTATTGCACTTTCTACTGTTTTTAATTACCTAATAAGAACATTTTTCAGAAGATGGGACAAGAGGCTTTTGTGTGGTTTTCACATGGCATTTCCGAAAACTTTGTGCTGAGGAAGCTCTGAAAAACTTGATATTCTTCTGTTTGGGAGTGAGGGAGTCCATTTAAGAGTCTGTGCATTATTAAACAAATCTGGCTCTTGAAGATGCTTTCTCACTCCCTCTTCCCCACAGCGACAAGCAGAATGACTTCACAGTGTTTGGGAGGTGGACACAGCCTTGCTAACATGTGCCTGTTTTCTTACAATCCACATATGTGACACCAGGAACTGTACATGAGTATTTGGGAACCTCATTATTAGTGAAAAATGGAGGCTCCCTCCGGCCCTTGCTGTTGTGTTCCCCATTTTGCCCTCCCAGCTGATTTCAGCCTTTGGGAGATTGAGGTTGTGCAGCTTTCATTTAATAACCCCGAGTGATAATGACAAAAGAAATTTAGAAAGGGTACATAAATTAAGGTGAGGTGACGAGGGAAAAAGAACCAAACAAGCCACAAACCCAAAGTCTTCACCTTCCCTCTGCTACCCTTCCTTTATGAAGAATCCCCTTGAATGGAAGCTATGCAACCTTGGCTATGCCTCAGTGCCTTCCTGCCCTGATTTTTTTTCTAATTCTGTTATACAGTATCGTGACAATATTTTCTGCTTTGCTTACTGTTCCTCTCCTACTCATTCTTAACATTGTCTGCTTGTTTGATCGCTGTTAATCTCTGATGTGGCATATTTACAGAACTGGCTAAAATAGCTCCAAGATCCTGTTCGTTAATGATAATAACTAGTATATAATCACACTGTGAGCTGAGAGGAGGGCTTATTTTCACCCTGTGCACTGAATTTAATTTATTTTATTATATTTATATGTTACTATTACGAAATTCTTCCATGAATCTTTACAACTAATTTTGGCTTTGCTGCCTCGCTATTCATCAAAAATATGACTTGCTGGCAGTACTGGACCCTCCTTGCCATCCCTATTTACCTCTACATTTAATTCTCTCATGCACATGGCAAACAGCCAGACCTGCCATGTCTGTGGTGAGCTCCTTGCTCATCCTCTCTCTGTCTGTAGCTGAACTGAAACTGTGGCACAGGGTTAAAAATCCTAAAAATACAATTCACTTGAACTGTGAATCACAGAAACTTGGAACAAATGAGTTTATGCCACTATGTTTCAATGGAACTGATTGAAAAGGCAAAAGAGTAACGTGGCTGTGAGGAGCTCATTCCATCATCCTGCTGTGCAATTAAGGTTTTCTCATACCAGAATGTTCTGAAACAATACATCCGTGCAGGACCACAGCAGGACTTGTGCTTTGTCTCTATTCCCTTAAAAACACCTATCCTTAGTCTGAAACTTTCAGGAACACGAGTTTTCCAGGAGTGGTGGTGTTTTGGGGTGGATGGTTATTTTTGTTGTGGGTTAGCTGGTTCATTGGCTGTTTTCTGTTTGGTGTTTGGTTTTTTTTGAAGCGACTTCAAAATTACTTCAGCTGCCTGAAAACCTTCATCAGGACTTAATTTTGGTATAAAGATATTGATAGAGGGCAGAGATGAGCCTGTATGGAAAAAGGAAAATAATCTGGTCATGCAGATGAGCAATTTGTAAGGGGGAAAAATAAATAAAAAAATCAACGACAGAAAGATTTGAATGGCGCACCTGAATTATGCCTTCTTGGCACAGGAGAAGGAGTTGAAAATAATTCCTTTCCCTGATTAGCAGTAGCACAGTTCACTGTTACAAGGAGGAAAACTTTAATTCCTTAGAGGTACAAACTGTGCTCTCAGGGCTCCTCCTGAGTTTTCCCACCCAGTGTGTCAGAATTTGAACCACACGACCAACTTCCACAGACAGCTGGTCCAGCTGTTTGATACACTCACAGCCTTTCTGGCCTTTGCTCACTCCTGTTTTCATTGGGAACGCCTATTCCTGCTCACTCAGTCTGCGAACGGTCATCAAAGAGTTAATGTACATTTTAGCACAAATGAAAGGATGGAAATTTCTAGTAGGACAATGGGAAACAATAATGATTTTCTTTTTCTGATCAGTTACTACTTGTGCTTAGAAAGCAAAATGCACATCTCTAGTTAGGAAGGATTAGTTCTTTCTTGCCTTGTTAAGTTGTTTTTTTTTTTCATGCACCAGCAAAATGCTGTAATGCTTGGTTTGCAAAACCTTATGGAGAAATGTATTTCTGAATATATACAGTGCAGGCACTTCTTTTGAGGAAGGAATAATAATAATGATAAAGGCAAACAGCAGATCTTAAGTTTGAAAGGGTTTCTTGTGGGACTAATTTACAATCCTATTTCTTAATCTGTTTAAGTAATACACACAGATGGTGGGAAAACTATACAAAGATAATGCATAAACTATCAAGGGGGGCTGTTTTAAAAGAAAAGCCAACCTTACCATTTTTATCTAATTGATATTGAAGTTATAAGTCAGCTAAGCCTTATGTCCCTAACCAAATGACTGAGCATAAGTGTATTTTTAGATGGCTCTTTAATGTTAAGTGACAAGGAAAGGCAGCCACTTAAAAGTATTTGACATTCATAAGCATCCAAAAGACTTTCTGTCACCTTCTATTTATTCATTCACCAGACTAGAAAAAGCTATATTGCTTTGTTTTTCCCCTTCCTTTCAGGGCAGCAGTCAATGCATCTGTGTCAAACCTTAGCTCTTCTCATCTGCGCTTCATGGTGTCCATATCCCTGGCTTCTCTTTCTCTTTACTGTCAGTGAACAGCTTTTGAGTGCCCATTAACAGCGAGGAGTGCTGCATCTGGAATTTCTGACTCCAGCCTGAAAGGATTAAAGTGACACCAAGTGTACTTCTGCCTCTCCCGAAGTCAGCAGCCTCTTCCAGCAGCAACAGAATTGGTCTGAGTGCTAATTGAAAACTGTCTGGAAAAAAATACCCAACTCAATTTAAGTGCCTTCCTTTTAAGAGTATTTTGGGTGTTTTTCTCACATAACACAGCGAGCTTTTAGTTCAAAAAACATCGGTAGTGTTCTTTGACACCTTGTATTTTAGCTGGCGTGCACTCACTTTGTATATTCAGCTTCACATGTAGACTATTCACTCATTTAGAGTATAGGAATGATTCTTTTTAAATAAAGGAAAAGGTCTTATTCCTTAAAAATGTTTCATGTAATCAGTTCTGATGTTTAATTAAATTTGTTCAAGAGTATTTAGGCCACTAAATTCCTAAGATAATTGCATTGGGAAGATTGGAAGATCTTGCCATAAGGAAATAAATATATATTTTGAAAAGTAGAGTTAAAGAAAAATGCTTTCAGGGAAAACCACAGAAAAATTCCTGAGGTGTTCTCAGCAGCGTAACAGGGAGACCAGACAAAAAAACCCTTTGTGCCAAACACAAATGCTTCTGCAAGTTGGTATATCGTGACACTCTTTAAGGTGGCCTTCTGAAAAACTTGAGCTTTTGAATTCCCATTTGTCTGTCTAACCCTGCTAACAACAATTGAATACATTGTCTGATTTTAACCACGTTGCAAAGGAACAGTTTTATGAACACTTTTTGTCCTACAAGTTTCAAGAAAGTAGGCAGAGTCCCACAAGTGTCCCTCCCATGAAAAGACTGTGGCAGGGACTTGAGGTTTATTAGTCCCTAGGGAATTAATACCTGAAAGTGTCAGAGGAATGAATCAACCACAGGAAAAAGACTAAACCTCATTTGTGCCTTACTGCAGGAGAGAACCCAAACACAGCACACAAAACCACAGAAAATGGAGCTCTGCAAGGTCTGCCTTGTGTTGCTGCATTTGCGAGGGATGTTTTAGGATATGGGGAAATTTCTTTATTATGAAAGATATAAATATACCAGCAGTTTGTTAGCTGGCACTAGCGAAAGCAAGGTCAAATGCCATGTGTTCTCTAGTGCGGGGTTTTTCTCTTTTCTGTCAGAGGAAGAGAAAATTGCAGTTCTGTGAGATGTGGGATTCCTTAGTCTGTGTCTGTGGAAAACTATGTTGCTGTCCCACTTTTCTTGGTTCCTACAAAGTATTGTAACAGGAATCTCCTGTTTTGCTTTGGAAGAAAGGCACAGTGAGGGCTACTGAACTGCAGGTTTTCACAAGCAGGCAAATGCAGGTGATGCTGATCAGGGGTGCAGGGTGCAGGGACATTCAGGTAATCTGTGCGCACCTCCTGTCATAACAACAATTTCAGGGTCTTGGGAATCGCTGTGCAATAATGCCTCTGAGTGCCATCTCACGAGATGGACAGGAGCTGATGCTTTGAGAGAAGGAAAAGGAAAAACCAATTGATGATCCTCCTAAAAAGAAGGAAAGAGAAGTGGGGAAAATTCCTAAGTATAATGATGCTTCTTTTGGAATGACTGAGATTAATGTTTCAGCTTTGAGGTTGATATTACAACCTACGAGCAGCCAGAGCCACCCTTTCTTACCAACCTCTGCATTCTGCACTCTGTGTTTGCTCTGTGCGACACCCCTATTTGCAGCACACAAAGCACAATTTAGCAACCTGCAGCAGCTTAGTTAAGACCCACGTAACAAAATTGTGTGAGCAGACAGAGTTTGTTTATCTGGCAAACACTGTGCATGCTTGCAGCTACATTCTGCCTTGTATATTTAATTTCAGCCTCAGTCTAAACACACTGCTTTGGACCTGGGAAAAACAGGAGTTTAACAATGGAAGTGCTACTGATGACACTGCTGCAAGTTGCAAATGATGCCATTTTAGTACTTCGCTGGTATTCAGGAGCTTTCAGTCTTGGGTTGAAGAGATCTGATTGAAAATCAGACACAGGCATATATGGAGAATTCCAGGTTCCCTAGCTGCCTTGAAGTTAAGTGGAGTGGGCACTTGATTATTATGAAGGCTAGAATTGGATTGAAGAATCATACTTAAAGGTGTAATAGAGCTCAGAAAGTGTCAGACCTTGGAAGTACCTAGCCCTTGATTGTAGCAGCTGGAAGTGATTTAACAAGTACTTGAGGTGACAGAATCAAATGCTTTATGTGATGAATGGGCTGTTTCAATATAGCAAATGATTTTGCTCTTTAAAAATCAGAATTAAACAGTTTGTTTTTTGTGAGGCGTGAGATCATGGAGCAATGAAGTATACGTGTGCACGTGCCCAGAGATATAGAATTTCATGTTAATCTCATCTTTATTATAATGTGTTCATTTATTTTGGAATGTACTGCTGTGCACTGGCCCTTCTGGGGGAGGGGAGGAGTCAGTGTGTGTTTTATGCATGAGGGTGTCCTAGGAAGCTGAAATACCATGACCAAAGTAGAGAACAAGTTCTTCACCTCTGTGACTTATAAGGTGAAAAATACATTCACTAAATAATGTTATCAGTTAAACTCAAGAGGCAAATAACTTCAAATTTCTGTCACATTTGTCATATCTGGCAGTTGGGCATTCAGATGTGTGTGTGTGTACAGAGCTGGATGCAGAGCCGGGAGGAGATTCCTCAGATTCATGCAGGTTTTGTCCAAGCAGTGCCCCATTTTAGATTCAGTGATATGGCCTGCTTATAACTATGAGTCAGGCCTCCTGTCTTGAAGTTTCCCTCCACTTGACACCCTCACGACATGGCAGAAATTTTTTTTTAATTGGTTTTTTTTTTTCCCTTTCACTGTGGCCAAGATTTCAGTCCTTGTCTTCCTTATTACCGAAAAAGAAAATCCCCCACAACCAAGCCACCCTTACAAATTAAGCCAAACTTGAACCTGATCCTATAGCTCTTCAGTGAGCACAACAGTTAATTATGTTCAGTTCTCTTGCCTTTTTGTATAGAAAAGTGCAGAGATGAAATATAATGTTGCTGGTTTTTTCACCTTTGTACTGATCAGAATTACTCGGGCTGCTCCTGAGGTTCAGTTCTGAATGTGCTGAGCCACGGACACAGCCAGTCTCAAGTGACAAGCAGAACAGAAATTTTATTTTAAGGATCAATGCTTTAACATAACTCCAAGAACACCTTTGGATGCCAAGGTTGACTTTGTGCTGAAATGGAACCACAGGTGCATGATTTGCTCACTGGCCCTTATGATTTGTGATCTAATGTGGGATCTAAGGGGGTTGCAGAAGGCTGGGGGTTCCCAGAGGGCAAATTACCACCATTGCTTTAGTGAAAACAGGATGGAAGGAAAGGATCTTAAGGTCTCCTTTTGTTTCTCTTCACTAATGAGATGGGCCCTGACCTTTGAGCAGACTCTGAGCTCCAGAATTTGGATGGATCCAGCCTGGGCTCACAAAGGCTTGATGTTGTCCCTCTCACTTTCATCTCTTGCATTGCACATTGACAGCTGATCTGAGCATAACTATGCAGAGACAGCAAATCCTTGCAGATTCAAGGTGTTCAGAGCCGGAACTGAAATGCCTCTGATTTGACTATCCCTCAAACCAAGTGCATGGAGACAAAATATTCTTCTTTAAATCATGCAATACCTCCTGATCCCACGTGTGCCAAACCCAGAACCCTCCAGTGCTTTCTCCTCTTGCACACAACACAGCACCACGTCTGTGCACAGAGCAGGAGGACTCTGGCACATCACACCTTCCTCTTTCTCCAAAAGAAGATGACACCTCTGCCTCTCTTTTTTTATTTAACTTCACATCCCTAACACGCCTGGCACCTGCAGAAAGACAGGTAAAGACATGTAAAGACATGTAAAGACATTTATAAACAGAAAGCCAATACAGCTCCCCAAACTGAAGATTCAAACACAGCAGAGTATCTCCTAAGCCATGAGATATCATAAAATAACCATGCATAGAAGGAATTTCACCAGATTCAACCCCATCTTGGGAGAGAGTGAACTCCTGCATTAGGCCCAAGTCGTATTCAGGTGCACACAAAGATTGGGCCATGCTGCTGCGAGGAAGCTGTTCAGTTTAAGTAATGACATGTTGTTAGCGGTGGAACCACCTCTCAGTATCTGAAAAACATATGTTGTTACACTTCCCCCAGAACCAAAAAACAGATTTGAAAAGAACATTTTTTTTTTTCTTCAGAGATATTTGCATAATTACACAGAGTGTGAGCGTTAATGAAGAGCTAGTAATAAAACTGGATGAATTAGCATGACTGAGTGACTTAACGCAATCCTGTTGATCATACAGTTAGGGGTGGCTTACATTTTGCCAGACTTTTTTTTTTTTAAGCTATTTCTTGCAATTGCACATTTGAATTTGAACTTTCATTAATTATAGCTTTATTTCATGAACACGAAATTTCATTCACTTAAGTGTTTACATCAGTAGAGCACCTATTCTAAAATACGTGCACCTGACAAAGTTCTTAATGAACACCTCGCCACTGCCCCCAACACTGAGTACATTTCTGAATCATTCCAGGGGAGGATTTGTTCTTTTTTAAATATTTAGTATGCTTTTAACTTGCAGGCTAAAGTCTTGGGTTTTTTTCTTTCAAAGTTAGAAGTAGCAAAGCGCATAGTGGCGGGAAGAGAAAAACAGCTGTAGAATATGTAGAATATGTGGAACAGCTGGATATTCCTTCAAGAACATCATGATCCCTCTTAACAATGTTACACCTCTTCCATCTCCTTGTTTCCTTGGCCTGTTTGTCACCGGTGTGCAGTTGAGTTGGTCACCTCACCTCTAATACATCAAGGAAGGTGAGGTGACAAGGACATGTACGAACAGCTGTGAAGGATGAATCGTAGCTAAAGCAAATCACTTTGCATTGAAGAGGAGCAGCTGTGGGGTTTGTGCTCCTGTCTCTGTTGGGAGGGGTAATCACTAGAAGGCAGTAAATTCCAGATTTAGGGAGAAATGATGTCTTAATCTCAGCAGGAGCATAGCTTTGAAATCAATTTGGTTCTTACGTACACTTCAGCCCCGTTGTTGCCAGTGAAGTCGACCGTGGGGCCCATAATGTCACCAACAGCCAACGTTGTGTCCCTTTGACTGCTTAAACATCCCTGAAAATATAATAAAGCACCAGCGTGTATCATTAGGTGATGAAATAACTTAGGTGTCCCCCTCCTCCCCTTTGGGCACTCTCAAAAAATTTACCCTTAAGCTAACAATGGCAACTGAGACAGAGAAAAAAGATGCTGTTAGATGTTTGAA
This sequence comes from Mohoua ochrocephala, assembly GCA_013398855.1. Lineage (NCBI taxonomy): Eukaryota > Metazoa > Chordata > Aves > Passeriformes > Acanthizidae > Mohoua > Mohoua ochrocephala. The sequence continues at coordinate 360,262 of VZTA01014253.1, read as the reverse complement.
ATTTCTGCTGTCGTCATCTTTTTTTTTGGCAGGCAATTGTTAAAAGTTTCAATATCAAGTTTGCATAAGGGGCATCTTTGCTCAGAAACTTTGCACATGTTATTTCAGTCAGAAATGAGAGATTTGGATAAATTGTCTCACTCTACATTTTTGAGATTCCTCCATTTTGAGTCCCACTTACAGGACTGGAATACTGAAATCATCAGTCCCTGAAGCTAACTGCTAAATGTTCCAGCACAAAGAAAAACGCTGAAATTCATCAGTGAAAGCACTCCTTCCCTGTTCCAGTTCTGCCTCCAGAGGTGGAACAGGCAGGGAGAGATAAATGAGCTTTGGCTTTCATTAAATTGTCAGGGACAGTTTAACACGGAATATATTCATAAAATATCTAATATTCGATGATACAAAGTTACTATATACAAATATATACTTAATTATTTAGAGGAACAAAAGATAGAGATTTTGGTAAACAATTTGACCCAATGTAAGATTTCAGTATAAGATAATCTTATAGCTCACGGTTGATCCGAAGTGAAAACCATCACAGGTGAATAGGAAGGAAATTGGAATTCCATTCAGAAGTCAAACAATCAGAAATATGTACATTACTGTACATACAGCCTGTGAGATTAATACTATCAGAAAGTCACATGCAAGGCTGAAGCGAGTTTGAAGCCAAGTTGAAATAAAGTTGGCAGGTCATTTTTTTTTAAACAGCAAAAATAAACAAAACAGTTTGTGTGGTTAATGCACTGTAAAATAGCCAAGTCCACACTGAATACCAGGAATTAAGAGATTCCTTTCTACCTAGTTGAGTGTCTCTGAGCACTTGTGAAGTGTTATTTGTAGAAACAGATGAGCCAAGCTGGTTTAGGAATACCCTGGTCTCTAAGAAAATAGGTGAAGGGCATCCCAGTTCAAAGCAGGGCATCTTCACTTACAGCTCTGCTAATCAACAATACAGGCAGAATTCTGCCCCAAAGAAGATATGGTGCTCTCTACATTAAACCCCAGGATTTTTTCAGTATTTTCTTCTGGGTTTTTGAGCCAAACTGCATGTCTTTGCTCATGAGTTTTAAATATATGCCAATAAATTAACAAAATATTGCAATTCTTGAAGATGTTTGTGTCAAATATGGAAAGAAGAGCTTTCTTTTTTCCTTATTTGACAGAACAGAGAGAGAAGAGAGAGAGTCATGGGATTTCAGTTCAGGGATTTATCCAGGGAACATATGTCTGTATTCGTGTCTCCAAGGTTTACCATTTCTCTTTTCCCCCTGTAAATCTGTGCCGATCTTGAATTTATAACTTATTTCTCCAAAATAATTTTTTATATTTAACACTTAGATATATCCACCTGAGACCAGGTCAGCTTGTAAAGCATTGTTGATATATCTGGGAAAAAAACTGCAAAAAACCCAAAAAAGAGGCCTTTTGGTATGGGAGTGTTATAGGCCATAATTGGCAACAATTGAAAATGTTAAATTTTAGAGGATGGAACAGGCCCTGTGCACTGAACAGATTTGGCAGAGAGGTTCACATATGAATTTCGTCACTGCTTCATGAAATGCAGGCTGAGGGTTTCAGTTCAGGCACATCTATGGAGAAGTTCTCATCTGAAAACAGCACACTGCAGGTCCCCTAATTTCTTCTGTGCGTGGAAAACCTCTTTTACTACTTAGAGCTTTGGCCTAAAAGCATTTCAATCCCTTAACCTTTGAATCCAGCCTTTCCAACTGTCCTCCATAGGCCAAGCTCTGGCCTTTCTGCTGATGGCTGGTAGGGATGCTATGGAGCAGTCAGCTGTCTCCCACAGGTAGGTGTATCCAGTGTGGGAGTAACACAGAGGGAAATGGATCTCTGAAGCCTGGTGCCCCCAGGGATGTTGAGAGAGATGAGTTCAGAGCAGCTGTGATTATCTGTGCAAAAATGGTGTCCTCTTTTCTCTCACACTTGCAGCTTTGATCTTGCTTATCAGCCTGCGAACGAAGCACACTAAGCTCCTCCAACGCTCTCCTCTCCTGTTGTGTTTCCTGGTATTTGCCTTAAAGTAGTTGCCTCTTGCTGATTTGAAAATTCCCTGTCTCTCTTTGACATATCCAGGGACAGCCCTGCTTTATCACATCCTGACTTCTGCTTTTCCATTTGAGACTTCGGCAGCCGTCACCTTTGGTTTTCCCCCTCTCACAAACCCAACATTGATCTTGCAGATCATGCACGCTGCACTTTCAGACAAGATAGATAATGACTTGAACTGCAGCAAATGGGACTATATGACATCACACTTTTGTGAGCAGACAAATCTGTAATCTTATTTAGCTTGACAGGTATAAAGGGCATTTCAAAAACTGATTATATCTGCTGTGATTTTAAGAAGGCCTGGGATATGACTGGAAAATCTTCACCCAAACTATTCCCCAGGGAACAAACTCTCCAAAAGAATAATGCAATGCTACTTATTCAGGGCATTAAAACATACTCTGAAGACTCCAAGGGTGTGAGCGAGGTGCTACTGCTGAATCTCCATCAAGTCTGGGGAGCTGGGTCTGCAATCAAGCTTTGCAGATTAACATGAAAGAAAAAGCTGAACATGAAGAACATCTGAACAGTTTAATGAAAATGTGGATCTGTGCTGATTTTGCAGATCCATTTCTTATTGTGAAAGCCCCATCACCAGCTGGGGATAAGATTCATAAGCATTTCTTGAAGTTTCCATTTATAGTTCTGTTAAAACCATCTGTGACAGACTTGAGGCGCAGCATCAGTCAAGATCGGTAAGTGTAACAGAACCTACTTGTTGGGTCCCACCTTCAGAAATGGGATGCACACACCTCTCTTAGGTGGGTTCTTATCTTGTAGCGGAAGGTTTTTGGTAGCACCTGGATTGCCATGACTGCCCAGTGGCACCAGGGGAAAGGCTGGTGAAAGGAAACACTGAAATACAAATTTATTCTCCTGAAACTTGGATGCCTCTGTAAAACCCAGGGTTAGCAGCTGTGGGGCTGGGATTCACAAAGCCAGTTCTGCACTTAGATGTCAAAACAGCCTCTTCATATGCGGATATCACATTTGTTTTTCTTTTAAAGCACAGCTGGCACATGTGCCCATCACTGACACAGGGACCACTGCCCTCATCCCAAAAAAGTGCCCTGATTAACCAGCCTTGGGCACCTCTGCTCCTCTCTCTGGAGCTGTGCCACTGGCAAGGAGACTGAAATAAAGGTAGGCAAGTAGAAGGAATGGCCCTGGAGGGACTTTTCTTTTGGAGGGATGTTCAGAGGGTGAGGGACTCACAGGGACTGTCCTCAGACACTCCAAAGTTTTACAGTTTGGGCAGGAAGTGAGGCTGATCTCAATCTTGCTCCTTAATCCTGTCGCTGAGGCACCAAAGCAGTTTTCTTTTTGCCCAGCCCAAAGGTGCTAGGAGAAGGTCCTCTGTTGGAAAATGAAAGTTTTATTTCTCCATAAGCATCATAACATATTTTTCTGAAGAGTAAAACTGAGACAAACTCTTGATGACCTAAGAGTGGCTTCACATGTTTCGCCCTAGCTTTGTGACACTTTGGTCATGGGTAGGTGATTTACTCTGCACATTGTCTCTGGTGCCAAAGGAAGTATTTTTGCATAATCTGAAGAAAATGCATTAAAAAATGTTTTTACTAAGTCACAGACCATTAGAAACTGTTGCAAACCTGATAATTTTCCATTTGTGTCTCTGTGGCTGAAATTACAATCCTTTAATCTCTGGTTTCTAGTCTAATCTTTACAAAGGAAATTCTGTGGTGAATATTTCTGTCAATTCTTCCCTCTTGGCACTTGATATTAACTATGTGCCCAGTTCTGCTTTCACTAAGGTGGATAGAAATATTTTACTGATGACCTTGGTGAGGACAGACCTGTGGGGGGATATGTCTTCCTCTATATTATATCCCGTTGGACATAATTCTGTGGAGTGTGAATATTAGTGAAATGATAAACTACCTGTAGAAGAGATTCTTCTTGTCTATATAATAAGTATACCTTGAGGCAGCCATGCAGGTTGAAATTGGGATTGGTTTCACAGCAATTTGGGCTGTGCTCCACAGGGCTCCTACTTCTCTTGGTTCGTGCAGCAGGGAGGTTCCTTAGGTGGGTCAGGCCCACATCTTTAAACATATTGCATTGAAAATCACTGTCACTTAGCAGCCACTGCTCATCTGAACAGCCTGGGAGCAAAGCAAAAGCAGAGCGAGTGTCACCTCTCTGCTGCAAAAGAACAGTCCTGAGTCCTGATGCAAGATGGCTCCAACAGAAGGGCGAGATTCAGCTGCTGACAGCAACAGTCTTGACAAGCAAGCTCTTAAGTCTGCCTGGGTGTATGACAGGGATTGAAATATCAGTTCTCGAAGAGATGGGCACATATTTCACTGGCCCACTGCTTATTGGTGCATGTTAGAATTGCTTTTAGCTGAGGAGAACGTATAAAAAAAACAGACAACAAACAAAATCCACCAAAAAACCAAACACAAAATATCATGAAGATTATGTATCTTCAAGAAACCTCCACGGTGGAAAAAAAAAAATTATTACTGAAAGCCATTACCTGCAATTTCACTCTTATCTTCATTATTTTGTAAGCTCAGAACAAGGGGCAGCTTTGAATGTGAAATCATAACACACTTGCTAGATATCTTGAAAGATTCTCCATCACTCGGTAATTGTCAGAGGACAAAGAACAGATTGGAAGTAGAAAATCCCATTTTACTACTACCAGGTACTTATAGTGACTGCATTCATTCTGGATACAAAAGATATTATATAGCTAAAAAATAAGAATCTTTTTTCTTTCCTCTAAGAAAATAAAAATCTCGAATTAAAAAAAAAAAAGGAAATACAACATTGTGTGTTATTCCAAAAGAGAATCTTTAAAACGGCCACTGAAAAACAAATCCACAAAATAATCTTGAATATTTGCTAGTGTACCTCCTTTTGGGGAAAATAACCTATTGTGTGAGTACTACCAATTAATAATCAGGTTAACATCCCTATTAATTCACATTCTCATTGACCTTATTCTGGCAAGAGCCTCTTGATTACAGTAAAAAATTTTATTTGAAAGGCAATTTAAGCACAATCAATTATTTTATATTATCAAATCATAAGTATCACAGATAGGCAGAAGAAGAGAGAAAAAATTGCCTTGTGTCTGGGTGTGAATGAAACTCAATAATGTTTTCGGGCACCCACACATTATGTGCAATTTATTTCAGACAGTGAAATAAAGACATTTGAACCAGACAGTACAAGTTCTTTAAAACTTTATCCTTAAATTCCACAATCAGCTTTGTAAATAATTTCTTCATTTCTGTTTAAATTAGCAAAGGCCTGAATAATTCCTCTTTTTTTCCTTTTTTGTTCTCTCATGGGTTTTTTTTATTAATTGTTACTATTTTTAAGCAAATCTGATCTACTACATAAAATTTCAAGTCAAAATATTCTGGTTTTTACTTAGATATCTAGGGGCTTCCTAGACAAAGTTCATGGCCAGTGGCTAAATCCTGATCAGCAGCCACAATATTAGTCTTTGTAGACAAGAGGTTAATTTATTAATTGATTATTTGTGCTGGAACAGCATATTCTTTGTGCTGTATGAGCGTGCAACTGATGGGCTTAGCTTTTAAAAGAACGTTCTGACCCCTCTTTGGGGTGGGGTTTTTTGGTTGTTGTTTTCTTTTGTTTTGTCTTTTAAGAAAAATACCAACCCAAACATTATGTGTAACACACGTGTGCCTTGGGCATCTTTTCAGCCCAGCCTATTTTACCCTTTCAGAAAATTACCTTGGTTTTCCAGACCATTCCTGGAAGGGACTGAACTTCTACTGAGGACTGCTAAATTCCCTCGCAGCCTGTCAAGTGACACACTGTGAACACAGCACTTTTTGCTTCTGTGCCTCTTCTTTCCAAGTGTTAATGAAACACTCCCCCTGAGAAAGTCTTAGTTAACAGGCTCACAATGAGAAGATTTTAACATAAGTCTGTAGTCAAGCATGAATTTTTTTTAAATATACAAACATTTTGGTCTAAAATAAGACAAACAACTGCTTTACTTGCCTCATTTTCCCCATCATTTCCTTAGTTCAGAAAATGTAAATTAATTGCTTTTCAGATTCACAAGTTTTGCAAGACAACAGTCCTAGCAGCTGCCTAATTCCACAGAGGAGTGGCTGTTTCTGGTTCTGGGGAGGGATTAACACAGTAAAAGTGTGTAGGTCTGTAATATAATGGGTTTAAACTCTTTTTCCTCTGAAGCCCTTAATGCAAAACCATTACCTGCTTTGGATTTGTGCTCTCTGAATGACACCAGACCCTTGCAATAATTCTCCATCTTTGAATAGAAAGCCACATGGCAATCAACCAACACGTGCTTAATCTTGCACCACCTACAGAGTTATGGCAATCACTTGCCCAAACCTGCACAACAATTGGGTGCAGAAGGGAAGATGCCTTAAAAAATTAAGGATGAGGAAAAAACAGCAGAATGCTAGGGAAAGAAAAGAGCAAATAGGTTTAACTGCCTAGCAGTTTGGAGTCTGATACCCTTACTTGGTTGAAAAGAAAGGAAAACAAAAGTTTTGTCTTTCATCGAAGGTGATGAGGACAGTGAAAGTTACTTCACAGAACACTTTCCAACTTGTCTTCTGCACAAGTCTTTTAAAGTCTCTTTGGAGCACCTGTCTGTTGTGAAAATAATTCATTTTGTCATGCCCAGTAACACAATGGTAGTCATTTCATGAAAGCTTATGTAGCAGTTTCACCTCTAGCTTTACCCTCTGTTATACTACATCACAAACTCATTTAAATAGTAATATTAATGTTTTTAGAGATCACTACAAATGGTTGGCAGCATCATTGCAGCTAATGTCTCATGGGAGCTATACAAGGGAATTTTATCAGCTTGAGGCTGAGGTATTTGATGAAGTAATAACAAACTAGCTTTGAATTGTCTTTCATTACCCTTTATCTCTCCTAGAGAGAATATAATCTTATTCAAATTATAATGGCCTCTGTTATCAATGTGGTTTACTATTTATTTACCTGCACATGGACATGCAAATGTACATGCATTCTCCTCTTTTTCCCGTACCTGTAATGAAATTCCTTCACTATCAGAATCATGCATGATCACAAATTACAAACTAGTTACTTGGAAGTGTAATTTCCTTAACATTAAAAGCATTAAAAAGAAAATTAAAATCCAACTTTTTTTTAGGAAAAATAAAAGTACCTTGATAAGGAGTAAAATCCAATCATTAGACTTTAAATATACCTTCATTTATCTTTAAGACAAACATGATATTCTGCCTCAGGAATAGATAGGCTGCCTCCTGTCTGGGCAGAGAAAGAGATGGGAAGAAATGTTTGGGTAGCTCTGTAGGGGGAGGAAATTCCTGGAGCTGAAGCAAAGAAAGAGATCCAAATGGCAGAGCTTTGGCTCTCCCTGATCGAATCACCTCAACATTTCTGAGGCCAGGCTTATGTCAGTCAAACAGAAATGTGAGAGATGCATGACACGGTTCTGCTATTTCTTATTATTTGCTTGATGGTCGTCAAAGATTCATTAGAGAAAAGGAATATACAAGTGGAGAAGTAGGGCATGACTGTGAGACAGATACAGGGAAAATATATATTTGTTAAATGACCAGGCAGCAAAACACATGACTATGTGCTGCCACATATCTGCTCTGTTTAGTAGATCATACCAAAAAACCCCAAATCCTACAACCTTGCTCCAGTGGCTCTACAGCTGCACATCAGGCAGTTGACAGCAAAACATTTTGTTACCTGTTCTTCTTTTGAAAGGCTTTTAAGTTAGACGCAGGAGGGTGGAGTGTTACTATTGCCGTTTTCTCTGTTATCAGTTCGGGTTATTCCCATGCTGGATCAGGGGCTTTCCCCCTTTTTTGGGAGTGTTACAGGAGCTAAATTGTTCCCTTGCAGACCCTGGCCTGGCCCTTTGGGCTGATCTAGACCAACACATTGGATTTTCCTTTGCCAGTTCGCCATAAGGCCATTGATTCTGATCGATTTCTAGTCAGTGTTTGCTCACTGTCACTTTAATTAAAACCAGGCAAGGGGAAGTGATTATTTAAGCCTGCCTTATCAGAGCAGTGCTCAGACTGAGGACAAACATTCTCCTGCAAATGACAGATATTTTTTACCATGTAGTCTTCAGGCTTATGTCATGGCCAAGTGTTAAATATGATTTCTATTCATTCTTTTCAACAGAACTAGATAGAAACCAGGCATGTAACTATAAACAGTACCCAATAATATTTATAGTAGTATCTATTTTAAGGAGGTTTTTTATAACATGAATAATTTGTTGCTGCAATGTATCTGAAACAACCAGAAATACATAAATACTGCATAGACAATAGAGATATTCAATCCTGAATGGATAAAAGGCTAACAGAACAAAGTGGAACCAGAATTTAAGAACAATACACATACATTTAAGTGGGTTTAAAATAAGAAATGCAGTTCAAAGTTTGCTGAATGACAGAAAAGTAAAGATGCTCAGCAAAGAGCATAGAAACATCAAATGTGCAAAAAGCTGGTCAAACCAGATTTTTACTTAAAACTCAAACTGGTACAAAAACAACTCAAAGTCCTCCCTTTTAGTACATTAAACAAAACATTGAAGTCTCTCCTTTTGCTTCTGCTTTATAAATTTTCCTTAATATTTGCAGAATAAGGATTTTAGCATTTCCAAAATAATGCTATGCTAATTTCCAAAATATTTCTGTTTAGTCACCCCTCTGCTCTAAATTAAATCTAGCATCACAATTTCTATCTTGTTCTAAGTTATTGGGAACTGTTTCTGTGTGTGGTAAAGTATCCTCAGTATTATACTTGCCACTGAAATGATAAGTCTTGTGCAAAGACTATAAAACAGCTTAGTAAATTTGTTAAATACTATCTCCAAAAGCAATTTGGAATTACTTTCTCTCTTGAGTTGCTTAAAGTTTGGATCCTGAGCCAAAGTGTTTTGGCTTGAGTCTTTCCTGTAACCATTTAAAGTTAGCAAGAAGTACTGCTCACATTGCAGATATAAAGAACTTAAACTTTTACTTAACAGGAATAATATTCCTAATTTGATATCCATGTTTGTAGTTTCAGCATTTCCAAACTGCAGGCAGTGGGCAAGAAGCAGACAAACCTACCCCTGGAACTTATATTCCCTTCAGGCAGAAAAAAATCCAAGTCTGTTGACCTTTCAAGATTACATAGAGGCTTACGAATATACTCAGGACTTTTGGTGGTTAAAGAATACAGGATTTTGTCTTTTAGCCTCTCCTGGCATTTGTGAATTCTGAATATTGAGTGTACTGTTTTACAAAATGTTTGCCTACTTACACATTTAACTAGAAACGTCTCTCATAAATTAAGAGAGGGAGCAAATAAATTCTTAGGAATACGTGAGGACAACAAGGGGATTGGAGTCATGATGGGTAATCTGCCCCGCCAAAAGGACAAAAAATGGACAGTCTCGACCTAGGTGGATGGTCACCCTTAACCTGGTAGAGGAGCATGTATAATTTTACATATGCTCAATAAATAGACATAACATTAATGAATTCCAGGCCTTATGTCCCTAAGATCAGTGTTTTTCCAAAAAAAACCAAAAAACTCTTAGTTCATCCTTCTAAATCACCAAAGGCATTTTTATATTTGTTTCTAAATGTCATTTTTGCTCTCCAAGGGAAAAGGAGGACATTTTTCCCTGGCTATAACAAATTTGGAGGATGGTTTATAATATTCACCCAGTCTTTAACTGGACTGCTCTCTCCAGTGGGAGTTATCAGCCCTCTCTTGGCTCTGTCAGCACACCTCTCAACAACAGATAGATTTTACAGACGCTACAAATGTTCCTGATCATTATGACAATGTTAGTATTGTCAAACATTCAATGCAGAAATGGATATAGATCAAATGTGGGCCTAAGCTATAATGGTCAAAAATGAATTTAGATATGAAACTTTCTGGAGCATGCAGGATATATAAGCAAGAATTCAGGTTGGATTTTTACAAAGATAACATCCAGTCCGGAAGTTTTTCTTTTTAAAAGGACAGAAAATTTACAGGTTTTGCGATGGACAATAAAGAAGGATTTTTTCTAGCACAGGTGCATAGTCTGTTTCCAGTGAGGAGACATTGGCCACCTCTTCTCCAATAAATTAGGGAGAACTCGTTAGATAGTTAGAGACTATCAAGAATCTCTCCATTCAATAGGCACTGTGTTGTGAAAAATGAAAAATAACTGATCATGTTGAGAATTGACTTAAGTTTCAGTCCTTTTCTTCCAGACATAATTGCCTCCCAAAACCTCTCCTAGTAGACTTTTATCTTTAAATAATTTTTTTTTAAGAGATCTGTCCCTATGTATGTAACACGGTCAGTGAGCTCTTGCTCAAAACAACACCCAGGGCACTGGGATTCAGCACTGAACCCCAATGAAGGGTCTCAGCAAAAGAAGGTCAGTAATCTGATATTGTTGCATTTTCTCCTGCAACTGCTCATCTGATAACACTGGACCTCCTCTGAGCCCCAGTTTTTAGATCTTTGTAATACCTAAGCCTGTGACAGCTCAGTGATGCTATCTGCTGAAACAGCAGTTCGGTTCTAGCTCATCCTATGAAGAATGCAAGGAAAATTGGTTTGGCCTCAGCTAATCTGGAATCTTCATGGCCAATGTGTGTGCTCTGCTTCCCCTTCATGTGAAGTTGGTTCTCTGTGACCAACCTTGTTAGGTGAAAGTTATGGGAACTCCACTTCTTTTTCCACATGTCTGGGCCAAAACATTTCCATAAGTCCCAGGATGTGCAAAGACTGTAACCCTTCTCGCCAGGTTATCTTTTCCATCCCAGCCCCTTAACTGAGGTCTTTGGAAGGAGGAAACAACCCGCTGGGGATGGCTGCTGTCCTCATATTTCCTCTGGTGTCATTAAAATCCCCCACCTGAATGGTAGGGGCAGCTTTCACTTTGATCCTTCCAACACTAACACCTCCCAGGACCGTTTTTTTTTTTAAAGCAGGTTATTGTACATGACATTACAGAGTTCAGCAGTGATGCAACACGAGCCAGATACCTTCTGGCAGATGCTTCATATCAAAGCTGGAATATTCTGGCATTTTCTGTGCCCACCTAATTCCAGTGAGTCAGTCCTGTCCTTAGTCCTGCTAAGAAAGGTGTGATGTCTGTGCAGTGTCTGCAGGTGTAACTTGTGAAAATTCCCAAGTTAACAATGTGGTTTTATTGTGTCACAAAGGCAGGCACCACATCTCTGCTCAACCTATTAAGAATAGGAATTACTATTATTTTTAAATTCTTCCAATGTCTGAGCTCAGTTTCTGCTGTAAGCTGGACCTTTTCCTTCTTTTTTTTGCCCAAAAGGAAGAGAGTTGGGAGCATGTGCCTGTTTTGCCATCTGCCTCACACCATTCCTAGGGAGAAGGGACACTTCAGAGTGCTTCAGTGAAGTGCCTTGAAGGGTCAGTGAAGCAATTATACTTGAATTTTTAATGTAACACTGCAAATTTTCTACTCATCCCCTCTAGAGTTTCTGGGATATTTGAATGTGTCCTGGAATACATCACAATTGCACCAATAGGATCAGAAATCAATAGCTTCCATTTTAGACCGCACAGATGGGGAAAAAATTTGAGGTTTTATGTGGATTGGGACAATATAACAGCCTGATCCTAAAGTGAGTAAAGAGCAATACTGGTTCTATTGTGAGAAAAATTGTATCACTTTCAAAAAACTCTTTTCTTTTCAACTCTTTTAAAAGGCTGAAAGTTGCCCATACAATTCTAAGCAACAAAAAACCCCACTCCACAAAGCTGATCTATATTTCAGCTTTGTAAAGAAACCACAAACATAAAACACAGCTCTTCCTGTGTGTGTCTGGGGACACTCTTGCTTATTTTAATGACATTAAAAAATGTTTCACGCTATTTTCCCATCAGAATCTATTTACCTAGAGGGAGAGCACGAGGTAGCATTGTTTCTTTTTCCTCTTTGTCAACAACAAAATTGATTATTAATTTTCAATCAATTGTCACCTGGAAAACCGGTCTGGTTGTGGCAATATATTTATAAAATCGATACACAAAACATTATTTTGTCAGCAGAACTTTTACTTTTTGTGCTTCTAGTTGTCACTGTTAATATTTAGGAATAGTAAGCCCTAATATTTGAGAATTTACTTTATGTATGAAGTAGGACTTTTTATGTATTTTTATGTACTTTCTATGTACTCCAGACAAACTGCTTCATTAAAGGACAAATGTGCATGCTAAACACAAAGTTATTCTACACTGACCTGAGTTGTGAGATGTATTTGGCAAACTCTATTTCCAATGATGTTTTTTATAGACCATATTTATAACTTCCTCCATTTCGAAACAGGAGGGTCATTGTATGATCCAGCCTAACCACCTGCACAGCAAAGGTACAGAGCCTCCATCAGGAATTCCTGCATCAAGCCCATACTTCCTGTACATCAACCTAAAGTCAGTATTTCTCACATTTGGGGAGAACGCTGCAGTGGAATACAAAAAGTTTGAGAAATATTTTACAATATGGTCCAATAAATATCGCATGGTGACAAATCAAGCGCTCAGTGACAGCAGATAGGGGTTGTGTTACTGAGTAGTTTGGTGTTCAAAGCTCTAAAAAAATCACTTTCTTCTTCTCAACAAGGAGAAAAAGAACAGACTGCAGCCTCCTGGGTGCCCAAAGTCAACAGGATTTCACTTGTGATGCTAAATGAGACAGACCCCTTCTTGCCCTTGACCAGCATTAGTGAATTTATCTCTACTGCCAGTGCAAAAATGTACTGGAAACACCGATTATCACTGGGCAGTCTGACGTTTAAAAAACCTAAAAAAGCTGCATTAGTAGAGTGTGAAATGCCTTGAATCTGTCAGTTATTAAAAAAGCCACGTATTCAGCTCCTTATTTATTTTTATGCTTGCTTCAATACACACGTCACTGAAATCCTTGGGTTTCCAGTGCTCCTGGAGAATGCCAGTGCATGACACAGCTTAGTTTTGAACTCTTCAGGATCCTCAGGCCTTCAAGCGTGAATGTGTTCAGACTGCTCCATGTTTCCTCATCCGGGATCCCACCAAAACACCAAAGCAAGAATTCCTGTGTACAGAGCTGTCTTTAGCATCAAGGCCTTTCCCGTTAATCTTTCCGAAGGTCTGGAGAAAACTTGTAAGACAAGGGTGGAGAGCTGAAAGAAGGTTTTTTTGCCGTTGTTACTGATATTATTAGATAAAAAACAACCAGCCACAGGCTTTATTGATCACTCCCCATCCTGTAGCGAGCTATCAGCCCGGCAATCGGATAATGGAGATGGTCTTGCATGCAAATGAAAATCGTTTAATGACACAGAGAAAAACAAGGAGAACCATTGTTTCCAGATAATTTATACAGCTATTGAAGCATTCTTTTTCTTTTTTTATGAATTGAATTCACAGGAGATTTGTGAAAGTTGCCTGTTAGGTCAAAGGCTAGTGCTTTATCCACTTAATCATTCATCCCTGCTTGATTAATAGACTTTTTAAACAGAATCATATATTAATAATGTAGGCTTTAACTGGGCATCTCGATCAAAGAGCAGATTTTAGAAGTTGATTGGTTTGTATCCTCTAGGCCTGTGATAAATGTCTAGAGATTTCTTGTAGTCGTTTTTTCTTGTCATTTTTTCATTCTGATATTCATTTCTCTCTTCAACATTGTCACATGAATATTTAAAACAAGAAATATAATCAGTTCAGTGCTTTTTCTTCAGTGCTGAGATCATAAAGAGAAAAACTGTCATTCAGTACAAAATCTCTCTATTACAATATTTAAGCACTGTCTGTTTTACCTTGCTTGGTGGGAAGCATGATCTGAAAATCTTATATACATCAATCGGATTATGAATGGAAAATTATTCTTCATATTTGGGGTTAAATGGGATTAAGGACAAGAAAACTCCTCAAAGATAAAAAGACTGTGGAGTTAATAATTAGAGGGGGTTAGAAAAATTTCATCAAAACAGTTAGTTGGAAAATGCTATCTCATCCTCTGATGAGACTGAAATGATTTCTGGGAATAGGAGAGTGTTTAGTAAATTCAGATATATTCAGTTAAATTAAACAAAAAAGCAGTCTTCTTTGTTTCAAGATTACTCTCTATTTCCAAATCTTATTTTCTTCAAAAATCATAATCTGAGGTTTGATGACCTCAGTTGGAAGGAAATACTTTTACTGAGACAAATCACAGAATCATGTGCTGATTTGGGTTGGAAGGGACCTTAAAGATCATCTCACTTTCATCACCCTGCTGTAGGCAGGGACACTTTCCACTGGATCAGGTTGCTCCAAGCCCTGTCCAACCCGGCCTTGAACACTTCCAGGGATGGAGCACCCACAGCCTCTCTGGGCAACTGTTCCAGTGTTTTACCACCTTCACAGCAAAGAATTTCTTCCACGTATCTAACCTAAATTTCCCCTCTTTCAGTTTGTACCTGTTACCCCTTTTCTTATTGCTACAGTTCCTGGTGAAGAGTCCCTCTCCAGCTTCCCTGTAGGCCTCCTTCAGACACTGTGAGGTCTCCTCCAGGCTGAACCCCCTCCTTTTTCAGTCTTTTTTTGAAAAATATTGTATGTACATTTTCATTCCTTTTAATTTTTGTTACAGCTTGGAAAAAAATCAGTTCTCTGAGTGAGAGAGTAATCCCTGTTTCAAGCTCCCTGTAACATTCCTCTTAGCAGCAGTAATGCTCTTACTTAGGATGTAAAAATCCACACCTTAAGAAAGGCCTAAACAGAAGAGGTCACTTTCCTGATGCCCTTATGGTCAAAGATCAAGGAAAGCTTCCACTGTGGAGCAAAGCACACTGGCTCACCTGGTATTAGACCCGTGCGAAGGATCTCCTCTCATTTCTAATTCATACTGAGCGTCTCTGCCGCCAGTTCTGTGCTTGTCACATCCATAAGAGTTCCAATGCCTCCAGTAGCATTTCCAAACAATTCTCTCCCACACAGACATGGATGTAGAGAGCTCAGTACACCTTGCTTGGCACATTGTTTTTTCCAGTCCAGCCACGCAGCCATGTGCGCCAGGTGCTGCTGATGGCCCAGATGTCCAGCTGCAGCCTCCTGGAGAAAATGGGATCTCGCTTCTGGCTGTTCCACAGTGTGAGAGACATATGATGCAGAAAGGATCCTCAAATTTAGTGTCATTGATAAAATTAAGAATTGGCTTTTGCATGTGACCAGGATAGAGTTTGTTAAGTTCACAATATGGTTAATTGTTAGTGGTTGTATATTTATAAGTTATTAAGATTTCTATGAAGTTATGAAGTTTTTGATCAGGTCAGATGTTAACTGTTGAATGTTTGTAAGTGAGAGGTTTCTGTGTTGTTCCCTGTTAAGTTTCTGCCCCTCCCCAGTGACTACAATTTTAAGTTCACCCTATTAATTTAATCTCAGAGACATTATAATATTCTGTTGCCTGTCATTATATTTACTTTGGAGTAGAGGCACGTTTTACCTTTCTCTTAAAAAAAGGTTAAGTTGGCATTGCATGCCATTTCTAATTGGAGTCCTGCACTAGCAGGACACAATATGTTTGTAAAGCATTTTTATTTGGCTTGCCCCACTGTCCCCTTGTTGTTTAGAGAAGTTGTAAGGTTGTTTTGAGTTAGATTAATTTATGATTAAGAGTTTATTTGTTAATAGGAAATGTGTTAAGTTCTGTTTCAGTTTAGGGTTTCATGAGGGAAACAGGACTTTGCGAAGAGCCACCCCCCAGTTCTTCTGCACCTGGGATCCACGGCAACCTGGAATTTTAATGAGGTGTTTTCCCGCCACTTTGCAACCGAAAGCTGTCCCCTGGCAGCAGGCGAGCCATGGGCTGAAGGACATCACCTCCCATTCGAACTCCACCAACCATCACGGGCCGTGGGGGCCGGGCAGGGGCAGGGCAGGGGCAGGGCCAAGGGACAAGAAAAGGGGGCAGCACAGCCCTCCCGATGCCTTTTTCTTCGGGCTAGCTGGGGTGAAATGTCCAACGCTGTGGTAACTGGCCTCTTGTCTCCAATAGAGACATTTTAAACTATTCCTGCTCTGAGCAGGCCCAGCGTTGCAGACCTCTGCCTTGGGCAAAAAGCCTTACTGGCCACAAGGGTCTCTGATCCTGCGTTCCCAGATTTTTGTTGATTTTCCTTTTTTTATTTAATTCGGATTGTATAAACTTTATTTTAAATTATTTTTCCTTTAATAAATCAATTTTATTTTTTTATTAAAACCAAGAGTTGTCCTTATTTCTCACATTTAGCATAGTGAAACAGGGAGGTTTTGATGCACATACGAAATATTGTTGCAGGTGTTGTAGTGTCACTGATTTCAGCAGGGGAGGGAGGTTGCAATCAGCCTGAACAGCCTCTTTTCCTCATTCACTGTTTGCTGGCTGGCCAGTGCAGGTTCTGAGGTGGGTGAGTCCCTGAAGGGCTGTTGTATCTGAGGCTTTTGGTGTAAAAAATGTACGGCTCTAAGGCTTGTATAAAAGTTCTGCACGGCTGAGAAGCAGGAGAGGCCCTCTCAGAGAGTTCAGCACTCTCCCATGAGGGATAAGAGCCCCTCCAAGTACACCTCAGCCATGACACATTGCAGATGGGAATAAGGTACTCCAGACTGAATTAACATCATGGAGTGCATCCTAGAAGTGATAAAAGCCTCATCTAAATATTGTCAGTCTCTATTCCTGCTCTATGGTGCTTCTCCCGCGCAGAAATGGGAGGAGGAGAACAGTGCTGTGTTTCAAAGCATTCACATGGTCATGGCAAATAAGGGCTGTGTGATAGGTGATCCAAACCTCCTATGGATGAAACGTGCCATCTGCATTGTTCCCGTCTTGTCATGCTGGATTCCGCTGTTCGCGTGGTGTTGGTGGGGAGATCAGATGAAAAACTGATCCTCGGTGTCACTGACTCAAGTGGGCAAATTTAAGACCTGTGTGATTTGCTGTTTTAGAAGCCCTCTTCACAGCCTAGAAATGCTCAGAGTATGTGGGTATAGATATATAAAAAATATTATATAGTGATGTTGAGATTTACAACTCTTCAGGAAGGGTAGGCCCAAGTTTACTGTGGCTTAATTTGGGCCTGGGTATCTACACACTGATACTAATGACAGCTTATTTATACTATCAAAGGGTAACCACCAAGAATATGGATTGACTACATTGCTTCCTGGCTTCTTTTTCCATTTTAATTCATCAAACACCGTGTTGCAGGGTTGCAGTTATCCCGCTTAACTACAGTTGCTTATAAACATCATTATGTCCACACAGTTATCCATTCCTTTTCTGTGTGCCCCCACAGATTTCTGGTATGATCCTTCATCTGAATGCTGCAGGGTTCTCTTTGTTTAACTGTTTCTGGGGGTTTATTTATTTTAATGAGTTGGTTTGTACTTAATGAAAATTAAATTTGTGGAATTAAACAAACAGCTCTCGTTCCATTCTTTTCCTTATTTAACAGTCACAATGACAATAGTAAGGTAATATATTTTACAATTCCATTACTTTTGTGATTAACAGATTTCCAAATAGAGAAGCAATTTTCAGATGTCCTCCAGGTTTTCTTTCCTCCTCTTCTTCTTTTCCCTTTCTTTTGGCTGCTGGAAAATAGATTTTTCACCTCTCCTTACACAAATAAATGTTTTTCCTTTTCACCTTCAATGTTTTCTCGGCTCTTACGCCACATCAAGGACTTCCCTTTCTGTCCCATGCTCAGATGATCTTGGGGAGCACTGCCTGTCTGTTTCACAAGATCTTTTTTGTCCCATGAAAATAATCTTCCCCTAAGCTAGCTCTGCTTGGCAGCTGTGCTGTGAGAAACACATAAGCCATTAGGATGGATGGTATTGACATCTTCTGCTTTCTTTGGGGATTGCAGCAAACCTACACTTCAGTGATCCATACTCAACTTTGGTTTGTCTCCTAACGCAATCCTGCGTGACTGAGAGTGCCACAGGCACAGACTGTGGAGAGCTGAGTTTTGAAAGCCAAGGGGGCCAAAACAGACCTTATCCCTCCTACAATGTGTGCTTCTGCCAGAGGAAAAACTGAGGAAAATGCTAACTGGTGTCCCATGAGTCCTATCAAGTCTACGAAGTCTGCGGTAATGGTGAGAAGGGAGCCTGGGGCGAGGTGTGAGAGCACACAAAACGCTGGCCACTGCCCATTTGGGCTTCTTGGCTACCAGTGTTGCTGAAGTTGCTGCTGATGTGGCGGCATCAGAATTTCTTTCAGATTCTGCTGGAAGCAAGAGAGTCGACTTGTTAACTTCCTCAGTGGAACAGCACTGACTGCCAAACCACAATTCCTGCTGAAGCCGTGGTGGGTGGGTAACCCTCTGCATTCAGCACTTTGACAAACAATATCCAAGGTGATGTCACAGCTAAAATATTTTTTAGCTTCAATATTTGTCAAATTAAAAAACCCTCACCTGTCTGCGTGAGTGGGTGCGTGTATATGTGAGAGATAGAACGACTTGGTTTCAATTTAGCTTCTGGTCTGACTAGAACAGAAAGAGCAGACTTAACGTGACTCTATCAAACCATTTGGGATTCCCCACGCACCAAAAGGCAGAACAGAGTGTGAGAATGTTCTCTTTCAGAGAGAGCCTTTTGGTTGAAATTACCTTTGTGGGTTTTTTTGCAGAGGATGTAATGGCAGAAACACAAGCATATGATGTGGGTGGCAGAAAAGCTTCCAATTCCCTGACTATTAGTCGTATGTGGTCCAGGGAATGACAAAACTGTTGCCGACCTGGGCCTTAAAGTTAAACCCCCAAAAAAGTCTGTGTAGAACTCCTGGGGACCATTTTCGTATCAAGAAAATGCTTTTCAAGCCTGAGGAGTTTAAAAAAAAATAAATAAATTAAATGATTGAAGATTCAAAAGACGTGTTTTAAACTAGGGTGCCTTTCAAAAAGGGCATCTTTACCCACAAAAGATTTCAGGAATGTCTTCCCATGCAGTGTAGAGCAAAGCTCCACCTTTCTTTTTTTTACTGGTACCTCAAAAATTGGAGCTACTCTGTAGGCAACTCATATACTTCAAGTAAATCTACCCTTTCATATTCTAAATCATGAAGATAATAATCTTCAAGTTTCTTCCATGACTTCATCCATAATGTAGCCCCCATGAGGCATCTTCTTGACCAAAAACAGAACACATAGTGGGGGAAGAAAGTAGTGGCTTTGCCTTCCCGCTCCAGATTCGCTACTTTTATTTTCACTTCTAGATTACTAAGAGTATTGGATTGTCTTCCCTTTTTTAATACACTTAAAAGCCAAAACAAAGTTTGATGGCCCACGCATTCAAGGGCGGGAAACTAATCTGGTTTTATCCAAAGTGTTCCTAAACCTCACTTGCATTTGTTATTGTCATGGCAGCTTTATGTTCATTTGGGCATTGGGGTGTATACGTGGTGCCAATTTGCTTTGTAACTCAAAAAAATAAGGAAAAAATTATTTATGGGAAAAGCTGTCTGGTTGCATAAACAAGTTTAAAAAATTTAGATGGCTAAAAATTCAGTTAGAAGGATTTTGAAGCTTGTCAGAGCTCCTTAATGGCAGTCACTGCTATTTAGATGGAAAGGTATAACATGAGTTTAGTTATTAGGCATATTCCAAGGCCTTTGGAGTAGAAAGCAAAAGCTGTAATAAGAAAGTTGTCAGAGATGAAGGTGCTGCTAATAAAACATTCCCTGTATTAAGAAAAATAAGATTTAAGAGCTGTGAATAGTCCTCAGAAAAAATTGCCTGGTCCTACAGAGCAGCTTGACAGACTTCTGCTTTTCCCTGGAATTAAGAAAGGTCAGGTTCAGACAGTGCTAGGCTGTGCAAAGTCTCTGAAGTACTGTATTCCTGTGCTGCCACTATTCACAGGAAGGCCAAATTTTCAAGATTTTGTCAAGAAGAGAGGAATTCCATACACTCTGTGAAACAATGCAGCTGCAGAATTTCTCAGCTAAAACAAGTGGTTTTAATATTTTAAACAAAATGGGTGCACGCATGAGAAATGCAGCAGTGTTTTCAGAGAGCTGAGCAGATATAGAAGAGCAAGTGGTATCTGCTCTCCCAGCTGGGCTGGAATCACCCTCAGACACAGAGCTGCTGGGGGCAGCCGAGCAGCCACGCTGGTGGCAGGACTGTCGGATGCTGCTCTGCAGTTCTGTGATGGAGAGGATTTATAGAGGCCAAATGAGAGCTGGTGCCTCTCCTACAGTGAAGTCAGTAGGATGGCTCCTGTCCTCTTAAAAGATCAGTCTGTTGATGCATTGAAGAAGCAGACTGCTGGGTTTTTTGCTAAAAACTGGCATAAGATTTGGCAGTGCCTCAGCCCTCTGGAGGGCTGCAGCGCCCTTGTGGCCATCGGACCACTGCCACATGTGTGTGATTCTCCCTCGTGTTTGTAGTCCCTGTTTATTATGGATGTTCTCCGTTCAATATGTATGTCCCCTGTTAAATATTCATTATGTTCTCGAAAGTTCTGTTCACTTCGACACCCCATTGGCTCCTCCCTACCCAGTCCCTCCTTCCCCAGTTCCGATTTGTTCCCCGGCTGTCCCTCAAGTTTCCCTCCGCCCATTTGCCCCTCCCTGATGGGCTGCCCTGTTCCCCTTATAAACCCTGATCTTCAGCTTTCCCAGTGTCTTCGTCCCTGGACTTTCCACAATAAACCATCTTGCTGGAACCTATACGAAGACCCTTCCCTCCTCCTTTGCCTCCGGCGCCTCCCCAGCTGACGCTCTGCGAGCCCCCTTCCCCACTCGGGAAGGACTGCAGAGCAATAACAGCAGCCAGCTCCTGTCAGCAGAGGCCGAGCCCTGTGGCCAGGGACGCTGCAGGACAGCCGCAGATTCCCTCCAAGAGGGGTGGCTCGAGGGGAGCCGACGTGGCGATAAGACCCTGTCCTGGTTTGAGACAAATTTTCAGAGGAAACGCTCTGGGAGGAATGTCCCCTCCACAGAAGGCAGGTTACAGCCACCCCTCCCCCACCAGGTTCGGGAAAAAATTCCTCGAAGGAAAGTGAAAGGAGGAAAAAACTATTTATTTAACAAACACACAGGAAAAAAAAATAATGCTAAATAATAAAACCTCTCGCTGTGGAGAGAAAACCTGGGAAGATTTTAGAGTCATTTCCGTGGGTGTGGTCTCTCTCCTCTTTGGGGCTGGGTCGGCTCGGGCCCCTCCGGGCCGAGATGTGAGGGCTCCAGTGAGGTTCTGGTGTTCTGAACAGTCCAGAAGAGAAGAAGGGAAAAATCCAAAGTCCCAGGGAAACAAAGGAGTTGAACTCTCTGTCTCTCTCCTCCGAGAAAAAGGGCCAAAGAGCCGGGAAAAGCAGGAAGGTGCTTTCCTCTGCTCTGCCGCAGCAGGAACGCAGGGGAGTGAATGTCCTTGGAGCAAAACTGTTTTTGAAAAGTTCGTCTGGCTCTTTTTTTTTCCTTTCCCTTGCACCCAATTTTAAAGACACAGAAAGGCACAGGAATCATGTCTGGGCATAGAGCAGGCGATAGGGGATACACAGCATAAAGTCACCCCAAGACAGACCCATATATGAATATCCTAAGTAACCTACAAGGTTTGCATAGTCTTTGCAGAGGTTTTTATTTTTAGCATTGTTACAGCAGCTTTCCTAAACAGTGAGGATGTGGCCAAGTGAGGAAGATTTGCTTTGGATCTTTTTACATTAAACTTCATCATGATTACAATTTTGTGATTAGATTGATTCATGTCTTTTGAGAGTCAGTTTATATGTCTTTAGAAGTCACAAAAGCGCTGTTTCAAGGCTATTTTACACAATATATGTTTCTTATCAAAACCAATATGTCCATCTATAAAACAGTTGTTACTGAGAGTATAATTCTGAAAAGACACATAAAAATGTGGTATGTACCATATTTTTATTACCAACCTGTGTGTTGGTTATTTTTATTGTTTGTTTTGGGGTGTTTTGTTTTTTTTTAGAGGGATTTGTGGTTTTGTTTGGTTTTGGGTTGGTTGGTTGGTTTTGTTTTTTTTTTTTCATTATCATAGAATGGTTTGGGTTGGAAGGGACCATACAGATCACCCAGTTCCAACCCCCTGCCATGGGCAGGGACACCTTCCACTATCCCAGGTTGCTCCAAGCCCTGTCCGACCTAACCCTGAACACTTCCAGGGATGGGGTATTCCGCAGCTTCTCTGACAACCTGTTCCAGTGCCTCACCACCCTCACAGTAAAGACTTTTTCCCTAATACCTAAACTAAACCACACAGAAAGAATTTCAGTTAATCTTGAAATTTATTGGTAATGCTAGGAACTGTATTTAAAATTTAAAAGAACAAAGGATTAAACTTACGATTTACAGGAGAGAGGAGTTATTTCCTTCGGCTTATCTACAAACAAATAATTTATATATACACACTACTTGGTTTGTACACTCAAGATCTTTCTATTTCTTCCTGTTTCAGTCTGTACATCAATATATCCATCAATCACTTTTTCTACCATGTCTTCATTTGGAAAGTGACCTCGTGCCTCACAATCAGAGTGTTTGCTTCTGCTCTGCTTTGCGTCTTTCACTGATAAAGAGTGAACCAAGGTCATCAGACTTCAGGAATTCATCAAATAGTTGTGTATAAATTTGTTGAATTGCAGTATTTTTATGTAGGTATGTCAAGAAAAATAAATTTATTTGAGTATTCGAAATTATCTTAATTCAATGCATTAGTGATGTGGAGGAAAATTACAGTCAGTATTAATGAGAGAAAGATATTTTGAAAATTTATAATTAGTCACCTTGTTCACAGTGTTAGACTTGTAAAATCTGATGTCTTCTTAGCTGCTGCAGAGTGTCAGAGAAGTCCCCTCACTTCCCTCAGAAGTTACCCAGAGCTGTTTGTTTCCACAGTTTGACCTTTGAGGTGTCTGTTGAGCTCCTCTCTTCAACCAAATGCTTTTTTTCAGCTGTTGTCCCAAGTTTCACTTCAGAATCTGTTTTACATGGCTGATTACAGGGAAGAAAATAAAATATGACATTTCAGCCATCAAAAGAATATCAACCTACAAATTTAGGTGTGAGTTACAGGAGATCTGGGATATGAGGCCTCATATTTGTGGATGTGAACATAAGCTAAGAACAGTGTCTAATAATAGCATGGGTCAAGCAGTTGCACCACTGATAGATGCTTTCACCTAAATAACAGGGAACTTTTGAATTAAAAAAAGAAAATTTACTAAATTTTTATAAGCACCTGAGTAGTTTTGCATCACCAGAAACAAAACCATAGGGGTTTATCAGGAGACTACTGTGGGTGGGCAGCAAACTTTCACCTTGGAAGAGACCGTCAGAATGGAGGCAGAAAATTGGTGTGCAAAATTCTGGAAGCTGGAAAAATCGTGAGGTAAGTTACTGGAGTTTTAGCTCACTGAAATGAGAAGAGCCTGGGAAGACATCTTTTTTAGCCCAAAAATTGCCTGAAAATTCTCTTTAGGAAGAAATTTAGGAGAAGTGGCATCATATTAACTAAAAATAGGTGCGAAAAAACCCTTGCTCACACTGAAGACCATAACCAAGCATATTTTCTTATCAGCGTCCTGCTTAATTTAAAATTAATACATAGTAGGTGGCAGGAGAACGTAATGTGGAATATGAGTGAGATTACAGACAATTAAGGTGAAATGGCTGTTGGAAACTCCCATCTGATTTTAAATGAATGGGTTTTGTTCATATTGTGAAAAGAGAACATTTTTTCAGGAAAAGTTAATGAAAAATTTGTAAAAGTTAAATATATTTTCATTACATTTCTGCCCTCCGTTGTTTAGGTTTTTTTCTTAACGAAAGGTATTTTGAGTATACGTGGTGCATTTCTAGGCTTTATTAATTTTGTATTTTGATTTCTCCATTTGCAGTTTGTTGGGGTTTTTTTTTGCATAGAAAATCTCCACAAAGAAAATCAAACTGTAATCCAAAGATAAGGGTTCTACATAGCCAGCCATCAAGATATTTGGTTGTTTTGTTTCTTTCTTAAAGCCCATGCTCCTTGACTCCTGTGATTACTGGCAAATGTAGATAAACCCTCCATTAAGCCTTTCTTATAAAAAAAATCTGGATACCAGTCAGGCTAAAGTATTTAACTAACTCCTGAATATTGAATACTTGGCAAATGATGTAGATCAGCTCCCGAAAATAAGGTGCTGCTGTTTGGCGTTGGGAACAAAAGGAGGAGATTAAATCTACTACAGTAGCATTTTGTTTGCTTGTTTGTTTACCTCTGGAAATTCAGGAGCTGGGGATAAATAGATGGCTGTCGCCTTTACCATGACCTTGAAACATCCAGACACGTGCAAAACCGAGTGGCACAGGCATCTCACAGTGCTTCCTGTGGAAAAGGGGAAACCACTGATGCTGCAGCCCTGGAGAGGAAAGCACAGGTTGAACTAAAGCCACCTCCATGGTGTAAATGAGCCAAGTTGCCCTAAAATCAGTGGAGACATTTCTCTCCCCCTGCAAATCTAAAGTCACACGGAAGAATTTAGTTCCTAAGTTTTTTTAAGTCCTTGCATGAAGGGTCAGGTTGATATTTTAGCTATCTTTTCTTGAGACTCCAGTTTTTTTGCCATAACACAAATGCTATAATTAAGAGAAGTGTGTGACATTTTTGAATGTTGGGATTTGGAGTAGTGAAACTGTTGAGTAGGTATTTACTAGGCATTTGTACGACTTTAATTCACAGAGAACCAGATTTTTACTGCCAACTCCAGAAAAACTAGTGACTTTAAGTAGAAATCAGGTTTGGGCAATGACAGGAGTGCTCAGGTTTTTGAATAAAAGGCTTTGTAGATGCCAATTACCATTAGGATATTCTTTTACTGTTTGAAATGTTGCTCTATACAACATGGAGAAAAATTTTGAAAAACGGCAGCTGCTGTTATAAATCTTGGGTATTCCTGTAAGAGGTACTACCATAAAAAAAAAAAAAGAAGCTCACCTTAAAAAGTCATTTCATCAAGAAAAAAATAAGATCAAAGTCAGTTCTTTGTGACATTCAATCACTGTTTCTGTTTCATATGCCAGAACAAGAAGCAGAGATGACTGATAATTTCTATAATCATTCTTAATAATTCCAAAAGGCAGAAGAACAGATAATAATATATGTGCTCTTGTGCTAAGCTGCTCTTCCTCCCTTGCTTTTTAGACGTGGCCATTGTGCTCTGTCTATTGCAGATAATCTGTCAGGTCAACAATATCAATAGTTTTTATTACAGAAAGCAGATGTTATCGGCATCCTATCTGTCCATTTAATTAGAAATGTGGTACTGCTGTTAAGCTTCAGAACAATTTGAGGAAGGAAAGAGAAAAAAAAACCTAACAACCCCACCACATTTCAGAGTTCTTAAAGAGGCCCAGCATTTCCAAAAGGAGGAAGGTGGTGATTTCTTTAGGAAGTCATACACAAGCTAAGCATATAGTTTATGGAAAACTATAGTAAAAGCTTCATGTGTGTAACATTCTAACATGAGGTGACTGCAAATTGGTGTAGCTCCATTTACTTGCTGGGGGAGCAAGGTGGGAGTCTGTTTTTCTCCCAGATAACAGGTGACAAGATAAGAGAAAATGGCCTAAAGTTGGGCCAGAGGAGGTTTAGTTGGACGTTAGGAAAAAATTCTTTGTGAAAATCAGTGGAACAGGCTCCCCAGGAAAGTGTTTGGGTCACCGACCCTGAAGGGATTTCAAAGACATGTAGGTGTGGCACTTGGAGACATGGTTTAGTGGTGGGCTTGGCAGTGCTGAGACTCAAAGCTAGGACTCAGTGTTAGCTCAAATATAAAAACTTTGAATAAAATTCACATGAAAGCAAGGGGAATGAAGCTGTAGAACAAACTTCAGCTGGATGGGAGGCAAACGCTCCCCTCCCCCTACAATAAACTTTACAGTAAACAACTTAAATCATTTCTCGCTGTCAGCAAGCCAACAGGTACAGTTATTCCCCCAGACCCTCACCACTAGTTTGTCTCTTAGAGGCAAGAATTTCCTTTCATTTATGACCCTAGGGAAGGATGAAGCCACTTTTAGAGAGAAGTCTGTGGGGAGGAAAAGAAACAGGATGGCTTAGGTATTGCTTCACAAATAATCTTCCTGGAACCCTGAAGCGGGGTTTGAGTGGAACTCAAGCGTGCTACCAGATGATGGCAGTCTACGTTAAAGAAAAGGTCTCTTTTCTCACCTTACTTACAGAGGTGTTTACATCCTGAAAGTCCCACCACCCCCACATGGTTTTCTGGCATGTATTCTCAAGTACAACGCTCATTATGTAGCTTCTGCCAACATCAAATACTCCAAGAGCATCAGAAGAAATTCTGCTTTGTCTAGCAAAGCCAGGAGGCAGTAGTTTCATCAATTCTGGGTGTTTTTTTAAAAGAAAAATAATAATACTTTAGAAGCAAGAAGAAAAAACACCTCATCTGAGGAAAAATGCTGGTTGTTTAAAAGGAAAATACAAAACCCAGGAAAGTCTCAGATATTTCTTCAAAAATTTCCCTCCATAG
>VZTA01014253.1:267620-333584 GCA_013398855.1 Mohoua ochrocephala | reverse complement strand
AGAAAGCTGCCACAATGATGTGTTTGACTGAACAAGGAGCTCTGCTGCCACAGGTTTGTTCTGTTGTGGTAGATATTTATTTTCACCTTTCCTCAGCTTTTAGTAGCTTTTAATAGTTAAAATAATGTGCAACTTTTCCATGACTCCCACATGCGCGCCGCTCTCAAACTGCACGCACGCATTGTTCTCTTAAGAGTCTGTCTGAGGACTGAAAAAGCAAAGAAAATTCAGTTCAGTGAAATTGTCACTCCATCCATAACTCATCTTGTAACACTGAGGCACGGGCAGAGTTCTCAGAGCACTGTGTGACCCTACATGCCATGTGCATTGTATGAGACCATTTTTTTTTACAGCTGATGAAGAAAAGAAATGTAAAGCAAAGCAGACTGTCAGATTCTGTGTTTACTCAAGAAAAAATATATTACAGAAACCAAATTATTTGTTGTTTGACATTTCCACGGACAGATAACATTGCTCTGGTTTCTGTTCGTAGTCTTGTGGCTCTGATTCCAGCTGCCCACTGGAAACAGAAACCCAAAGAGAATCAGCCATTCCTTTCAGTGGCTCAGAATTAACATGCTTTTTAAGTGATCATAGTCATTTTAAATGCAGCTTGATCAAAATACTGCTATTAATTTACAGTCTCCAAACTGAGCCCAAACTCATTTGGCATGTCTTTGAAGGAGGCAAACTGGGGGAAAAAAGCCAGTGTTTTCAGTGCTAACAGCAGAAATGGGACTAATTAGTGAAATAATGACAGTATTTCTATTGTGGTGCTAAAATCTACTTCAGAATTAATATCACAGAACAAGAGCAGAAAAACTCAAACTATACACCTTGGCAAAATATTTTCGGATACTTGACTGTCTGTGTGCAGATATAGATATAGATATAGATATAGATATAGATATAGATATAGATAGATGTGGGTGTATTGTTACTTTTTCATTTAAATGTCCTCTCATCTTCAATACCTTTCACAGAGGTATGTTCTATCTGATGTTTATCAGAATGAATTCTAGCCACAAAATGTTGGAACTGTAACCAACTTGGTCTTCCAGGGCAGCCAGGGGACACTTGGCAGTCCTTGTGCCGAGGCCGGGATCTGTCAGGTTTCTATCCCCTTTTCTGACCCTAAAATCACCCTCCTCTGGTGTCAGCTCTCCACCAGGCGTGGAAGCAGACAGACTGCAGGCTGGTCAGGTCTGGCCTATCAGCTAGTGACCATAAGGGACTCTTCTAGCAGCAGACACACAAGGACTGCTTTATTATGCTGTCCAGCAGCTAGAAGAGCTAGAAGAACTCCACATTAAAAACCACAAGTTATTAATTGATGGTGGGTTTGGTTGTTTCTTGGAATGTCACCTTTCAATCAGTATACTTTATATATAACTAAATTCCTTCTTGTGAGGGACTCATCAAAGGCTCTGTGAACACAAAATTGATTATTTCAGTGCATAACTTCACTGCCATCCTGTTGATACATTCATTTGGAAAGATTTGAGGGACATGACTTTCTTCCACGGGCTTGTACAGAATACTGGTAGTCAATCTTAATATCTTTTCCAAGGGTTTTATTTTGCAATTCTCTCTCGTTGCTTCATCCAGTTTGGTTGATGCTAAAAGTAGTGACTGACTGTTTGTTGTTCTTAAATTCTCACTTAAACCAACTTTATGTACTGGAAATGAAAACATTGAATTCCCAAGCCTAAGAAGATTATTGGAAATACTTAGCTATATCCTTGTGAAGCTGTCAAAAATAAAAGATGCAGAGGTAGTAAAGTAAATGAAATATGGCTGAATCAACTAATTTTTTTTTCTTTTCTGAGCTTGTCATCTTGATAACATTATGTGTTTTCAATGCTGTTGGGACTTTATGAGGTAGTTCTGTAAAATTTAGGAAATTACAGCATTTCTCTTTCTGAAACATTTTTTTGCACTCCTTTTATGAAAATGGCTGTATCATTGCTAATTCGTGTTTGCATTAGTGTTCTCCAATAAATGCATGTATCAAAATTTTGCTGGCTGAATATGATTTCCTAGAACATTTAACATTGGAAAAGGTGTTGATATCTAACTACCAAATGAAAAGGACTCAGACAGTCCTTAGCTTAAATGCACCTTTGTAATAGAAGAAGAAAAGGGTCATCTGGCCTTTTGTGAGTGAGGTTTCGAGATGACCTTTTGTGAATGAGGTTTAGACACAGAAAATGTGAGCCAGCATTAGTGTCCAGCCATACTCTGGGCTTCTGGAACCAGGGTCCAAACAAACCACGCATGTGACCACTGACTGGGATGGAAGGGGCCTGGGATACACAGCACTGAGGGAATGGGCCCAGCTGTCGATGGAGTGTGTTGGTTTCTTTACCATCACACTTTGCAAATAGCCAGGAGGCACTCGGATCACCCGAGGTACTCTCAGGAATGCAGAGGAAAAGTCCCTGTATCAAACTGCAGCGTGGATTTCACTCTCCCAATTCATTCTCCTTGTCATGCAAAATTCAGTCACTTTAGCTTCATGCAGTTTGAATTAATTTCCTTCCATCAGTATAAATAATGTCAAGGAGATATTACACCATACATCTGTGTCTTTGCAGCCTGGGGATATCGTAGGGGGTAGCAGTTCTCAGGGCATCTGAACGTATGCTGAGAGGGACTTCTTTATATGGTTATCCCAAATTGTCCTTCAAGGCACCTCCAGGATCAATTTCAGATGAACCAGGGCTGGGCTGAATAGTCCGGGTGGGTGGATAGAAAGAGGGAGATAAAGGAAATACTGGGATAAATCTGCCAAAGAATAAAGGTCCAAAGTGCCCTGCCACCAAGGAGTTGTAAAAGCTTGTAGAGCTCCTCTGTTCTAAAGCTCAGTGACATGCCTGCTAGTTCATTCCTTGCTTTAATTCACACCAGAAGCTGCTGCAACGCCTCTTTGAGAGGCACTGAGTTGACAGGGCCAGTCATCCTAAGACATTTCATGTTACAAGCACAGGACATAAAAGTATTTCTGGGCAGAATTACTCTTTTATGGATCTGCTGTTCCGAAGTCAAAACCACCAACTTGCAATCCATGGATAAAATTTTAGGAATCCCCATCCTTTGGAGTAGTCTTTCTTATTACTCATTCTTTTACAATTTTTAATGATCAAGCCCAACTTTTGATTCTACTTCAAGATTTGTGTTCAAAATAATCTTTTATATACTGATAGAATATTTTCATTAACTTCATTTAATACAACTTTCATGACTTATAAAATAATTTATTGTTTGCTATCACAAGTCTTAAGCATAGCACGCTCTGATAGTTCTCAGATAAATAAATACCTAGAGACATAGATTGTCTGGTGCATGGGGCCCAATTTTCTGATCTCGCAAATTATTTCCCATTTTCATCTCATAAAGTGCAGTTCTAATTGGGATTGGGACAGGGAGGGAGGGAGAGTAGGGGTGAGTGACTTTCATGAATCGTGGGCAATTTGGTAGCCACAGCTGAACCTAACTTCCCCAAAGCTCACGTGTTTTAGATTTGAATTCTATATTAGCAAAGCAAATCTAAGTCTGAAACTCTGAACATTGCAAATGTTCTCTTTCACTCTGCTGTCTGGGTTTGCATTAAAACTTATGTCCGGAATAAATAAGAACTAAAGAAAGATCAACAAATACCAGAGGATACATAGACTTGAAATATGATTAGGTCAAGGTCCGGATACCATATCAGTCTCTTGGAATCAGGTGGTATAAGGGGTGCAGATCAGAACCTACGTCTGCTTTGGGTTTGTGAGTTTTTTAAATCATTACTTGAAGCCATCAACTCTCTTTGAACTCAACACAGTTCAGAGTTCATCTCAGTTTGTCTTACTACTCTTGGGAGTTGTGGAGAAATTCTGAACGTGTCCTGAGGATAACCAATACAGTCTTGTCAATCTGAGTCTTCTCACAAAATAGTGATAAACATGATAAAGGAGTGGTAACTTAATGACTGAGAAATCCAAGCAACGTTACTCCTGCCAGTGCTTCCACCTGTAGCAACAGGAATATCACAGCCAGGACTGGGGAGGAAATACAGCATAAAGGGGACACCTATGTCATTACATGCCTTGACGTTTTAATTGCTTTCATCCACTTTCTGATGAAACACAAATGTTTCTCAAGAAATTAATAGAGTTGGACCAAGATGACTTTGCCCTGAAACATTTGAAAGATGTACTTGTGTCCTGAGTGCTATAGCGTGTATCTCAACCAGCCATGCACTGAATTTAGAGTAGTCAGTGCACGGCCCCATCCAACAAGGTGTTGCAAGGTGCAAAACTCTTAGGTCTTCTTTATGTTACCATTCAAGGCCCTCGTTCCTGTAGCCACAAGATATTTGTCATAAATTAGAATACCAATTACATTCATGTGCACTTCATATCTGAGAAAATGGATTGGTTTCAATATATTCATTATTCTATATATGCTGTACTAGAACATAACAATTCTCTGCTATACTTCCAGAGTGCTTGGTCACCAGACATTGAGCTGTAGAGGTTACTGAAAACATTGTTGAAACATAAATCAGACATGAGTAGAGAGATTTTTGATGGCCTTGGGACAAAAAGTTTAGCGGAAAAATAATATTTTCATAGGTGTGGCCCTTTGATGCTCTCTGCATTGCCGGATGAAAGAGTCGGAACTTGTTCTCAGCTTTAATTTCTCACTCCGTAAGTTTTTCAGATGAATATGTGCAATTTCCCCCTCTAGATAAGATAAATAAAATAAGGATAAAAAGAAGAAGATTTGGATTAAAGATGCAAAAGAACTTGGATGGTTTTGGTCTAAACCAATTAGCTAGTTACAAAGTAGTTAGTGATTTCCACGTGTATTCTTTGTGTAGGGATTTATTTGATGGAATCATGACTGAGAGGCATCAAAGAAAGTTTTGGCAATTCCTTATCTGTTGCATATCAGTGCACATTATACCTTAATGTGGCATCAGATAAAAGTTGCAATACCCTCTTAGGTGAATGGAAAAGGGAAATGAATGCATGTATTCCCTTAGATCGCATTGCTGTATATATCCATTAAAGCTATCTAGGCAGTTTTCAAAAGGCACGATGATTCCATGGTTACATCTCCAGTTATTCACTGATGGTTACGGTCAGATCAATTAATTTTAATAGTTTTGTACTGTTGCATAGTAAAGTTTCACTTTTCCTAAATCAAGTTTCAGCTAAGCCTCATGAATAAAGAGCATGAAATATGAAACGCCAAGTCTCATGGCAGGGAAGTAAAGCTTCCTTTGAAATTTTTAAAAGCAGGGAGGTGGCAAAGGATCTTTGAGTATATTTACACTACACAATATATCTATATATACATATGAAATTAATAATTCCAAGGTAGCTCAAAATGGTCCGCCTGTATGTAGAAATGCATTACTGCACAAAGATCAGGTCTTGAAAGGACAATCAAGAGTGAATTTCCAAGGGGATGAACTAAGAGGGTTGTACTTTCCTCAACCTTTATCACCGTCTGATGGTACACTCTTTGTGAGATACTGTGATGATGATGATGATGATGATGATGATTTTATTTCTAACTGTTTTCCCCCAAATCAAAATTTCTGGATAAGTCAATGATCTGTCCCACCCTCTTCCCTCTTGAAGCTTTATTCAAGAAGGCTTCCTGATCTGTTTTTTTTCTTTCTTTCCCCTTTAGGGAAAAGAAAAGGTTTAGGTTTACCCTAAAGGTAAGCATGTGTGTGACACTTTCTTGAGTAGTCTCTCCAAGGATCCGATCTTCCATCATTTTGTACTTACTGTATAATTGTTCGTATTTGTGCTATTCTGAATGGAGCAGAGCTACGAAAGGAGCAAGGGTTTTGTGTTCGTTTTTGGAGCGATTGAGATTTCTGACAATATAAAAAACACTGTGTCAGCCTAACAGATCTTAATGAATTTGGACAAGTTGCAGGAAAACAAAAAAGTTTTCTTTTAGCTCTTGACCACCTTGGGAGCAGGATAGCTGGAATCCCAGCTACTAGTTCCTGGGAAAGCTGGAGAAAGCTTAGCAAAGTTTAGGCTGGAGTTGACAAAGTAAATCTATGAAGTTTGATTTAAAATCCCACAATGACCGACTCTCTTGGGAGCTGAAAAGATTTTTGTAGATAATGAGAGAAAGCAGCTTCAATACTTTTTTTTTTTAACTATGTTGAAAAATAGAGTCAATGTTTCAAACATGAATTTTTTTTTTTTAATACTTCTCATTTTTACTCCATCAGTATAATTCCCCTGCAATTTGTTTCTTCTTGCATTCTCTCATCCACAATTGTAACATTTAAATAAAATGAAAGAGTGCAGAAGGACAGGTCTGAGCCCAACTTGGTCTCAGCATTTAAAAAGATCTACATTGCCCAATTATTATCAGGCTTCGTGACAGATAAACCATATCATCATACTTGACATATTTGGGAATGTGGGGAAGCCTGGATTTGTGGGTTGTAAGCTTGTGTTGACATGGAAGACTTGTGTATGGCTTCTTCTTCTTCTTCTTCTGCCTATTCCATCCATTGAGTACAACATCAAACAATATTTTTAAAACCCTTTTCCATTGAGCTCTGTTTTTTACTTCCTCTGCAAATTCACGAAGAAGAGTTGAGTGAGATCACTTGCAATGTCTGAGAACAACAGTTCTCCCAAAATACAAATATTTATAGGATATTCCATAGGTCACAAATTAATTAATCTGGGAACTATATCTGAAATATAAACCCTGCATAGCTCAGAAAAATGTTGTGCTGTTGCAAGACTTCTTGTAAGTCCTTGGCAGCCAGATGAATCATGCAGCAAAATCTAAGTGCAAAGCAGTCAGTATAATTTTAGAAACAAACAAATTCAAAGTGTAGTAAAACTTCATTGAATTCAGTTATTTGCAGGCAGAAATGAGCGGTCAGTGTGTGTGTCCAAAGGACAGCCACCACTATTATCAATCTCAGCATATCTCCAGGGAAAATATCAGGGACAGCTCAGTGAGCAAGCTGCTCTCACTTTGGATGAGAAATAGACTTAGTCTGCTGAGATTGCCAGGCACATTTCAGAGGAGCGAAATCTTGTGCTGTGGGTCCCATCCCTACCCCTGCTTCAGTCCGTGCACTCTAATGCCTGGAATCCAGGAGCAATCCATTCCCTCTCCCATGCTTACTAAATATGTTTTATTACACTGCTGGGTTTTCAAAGCTGTTTTACCCCACTTTCATTCACCCAGCTGAAATTATTCCGGCTTTGCAAGTGGATTTATAAAGTTTTCCAAATGTAGTGGGTCCATAGCATAAAGGATGTTTCATTAACGGAACAATAAAGACTAACAAAGAAATATTGTTAGCGTGGCTGTACCAGTTAATGATTTTAGCAGCTTTGCTGACTGGGAGTTAAGTGCTTGGAGTTGAGCACGGAGGTTTCTTCTCCATGCACGTCAGCCCCCAGGAACAGACACTTGCAGCATTTATTTTCAGCTTCTGTGTGGTGGTTAACTGGAGTGCCGAGTTCTGCAGGTCCTCCTGTGATAGCAGGAGCTAATGAAGCTGCTCTATTTTAAAGAGCTTCTTAATCTATGTTAATACAGTGAAGATTATTATAGAAGCAATAATAATCATAGAGAAATTGATAATGACTAGAAATCAATGTCTGGCTTGTTAATTATAAAGCTTTTACTATAAAAAGAAATCATTTAGCAACTCCAATTAACCAGTTAGGAAGAATTTTTATTAGAAACTCCATTTAATGGGTCTTGTGGTTTTTAATGTACTGGCTGAATCACTGCTATTTTTACTCTAAATCCCTTCTCTATTTTGATGGTCGGGATTGCAAAACCAGGTGAAGATTAAAACTTCCATGTTTTTACCTTAACAGAACAAAATATCTTTGCTTTCACGTGCAGCCATTCACCAAGGCACGTGGGTTGCACCCTTTCTGCTTTGCAAGGATAAACCCACAGAGCTCCCATACAACAACCGAGCTTTTCCTTCCTGAGCAGGGAGGGTCTCGTGCCACAGAAGCTGAGATTTGGGGCTGTTCAGCCTGGAGAAGGCTTTGGGGAGACCTTAGATCCCCTTCCAGTACCTAAAGGATGCTACAAGAGAGCTGAAGAGGGACTTTTTAGGTTTCAAAACTGAAAGGAGGTAGGTTTAGATTAAATATCAGGAAAAAATTCTTTACTGTGAGGGTGGTGAGGCACTGGAACAGGTTGCCCAGAGAAGCTGTGGATGCCCCAGCCCTGGAAGTGTTCAAGGCCAGGTTGGATTTGAGCAACCTGGTCTGGTGGAAGGTGTCCTTACCCATGGCAGGCGGTGTGGAATTATATGATCTTTAACCTTCCAACCCAAACCATTTGGTTAAGACTCAATAGAATGGGTTCAAGGAGCAGCCAAGGTCTCAAGCCTCCCTGAAAATAATATAAGTAAAGGAAATGGAGGCTGTTGCAGGACTAGTTTGTGTAAAAGGTTTGAAAGAATCTCTGAAATTATTTTTTTCTCCTTTTTTGGTAAAGCAAGAATAGGCTGTTGTTATGTCTCAGTTCCAAATAGGGCCAAGTGCCCAAAAGTTGATCTAGTTTTTCCACCTATGCTATTTGCGCTAATAAAATATATTATCTGTCTTTAAGTTTTTTCTTCAGAGTTTTCTTGAGTTTTGTGTGTATAGTTCTGCCATAAACACAAAACTCAGATCAGATTTACTTGATTTTTGTAATAACACATATTGCTGTAATTGTATCTAAGTTCCTTTTCCAAACTTCTTTGAGTTTGCTTATATTTTTTTATCCTGGAAATCCTCTCTTTTGACATGGCCTTTACCCAAAACCATGACGAAACACAGAACTGTTGCTTTTGCTTTGGTTCTCCAGGTTTATTAAAATATCCAAGCTAACAAAACTGGACTGGTGGTAGCCCTGTTCTGTTGAAAATGTCTAAATGGGTGGCAAGGGAACTCTCCTGCTCTGGCATTGGTTACACCACTTTGAATTATTACTGTGCTTTCTCCCCCAGCCACACATCTTGGGTTAGTTGGGAGATGGATCTAAGCTTTCCTAAAGTTTTAATCAGTTCCAGAATAATCTGTGAGAAGTTTATGAGGACTGGAGCTCCACTTGGAATGACTGACATGCAAGGCTTGGAAGCTCAGTGTCTCTAACAGACAGCAGCGTGCACGAACAGAGGCTCAGCGTATCGTACCGTAAACATCGCAGAGCTGGACACCATCCTTGACAGACAGAATGCTCACAAAACACTCAGATTGTGCTAGAGCTGCACAGCTTTAGACTTCAAAGGCTTCACTTGAACTTCTGACTGCATTTCCTTCATGGTGGCAATAAAGGCAGCTTCTGCTCTGCTCCTGCAGATTTGCGGTGGGGTACAACCTGTTTTGTGCTCCAGCTGAAACTATTCGTGCTCCGCTGTCATCTCTATAGCTAAAGATTTCACGTGACTGCACATCTCTGGGTTTGTGGTCTACTTCCCTATCTAACTTCCAGGTTTAGAAATACCCTGGCTGTGCTTCTATGAAGTACTGGCTTTCTATTGTGTCCCTCCTGGGGATAGAAATTCCACGTAAGAGTGTAAAAGACACATGGCAGTACCTAAAAATAAAGACAATGCGCCACACTGAGCGAAGCTCTATTTATAAAAGCCCCTGTATTTTATCTAAAATATCCAGGTGCTTCGTGACTCATTAATTTTTAATTTTATTTTCTGGAACACCTAGTCAGTTTTATTTATCCAGCGGGCTCATGTAAGGTATCGGTGTAAGTGTCAAAACTTAGTTTACTTATAGAGAAATAGATGAGAGAATAGATGAGATTCCTGCAGAAAACCAAATTGCAACATGCATGTAAGAGTCTGATTAAGAACATTAATGCTAAAGGGGTTTTTACTTATCTGCTGGGGCTATGAGAAATGCTTGTGATTCAATAAGAAGCTACATGAAACATTTCTGAGTTTTCTTTTTTGACTGTAACATTAAAATCCCATCAGGTCTGACAAAAGGTTCATGAATCTCTCAAGAAAATCTGATGTCCAGTGGCTTGGGTTTTTTTTTATTACTGACACTTATTTAAGGAAAAAAAAATTCTGTAAGAAAGTCATCTGTATAAGTGTAACAAACATTGTTTTGGACTCTTGGCCTTTGATGCCTTGTTGTTTCATTTTTTTAATAAATAAGGATTGGCTATAAAGGCATTTTCCTTGGATTATATACCATATAATCCATACCATTATGGATGTTATATACATATGTATATATGTATGTATATACATATATATTTATGTGTGTATATATATATATGTATGTGTATTTATACACCATACCATTAATACTTATTAATATAAGCCAATTTCAATTGTTTTCCTCAAGCTACAGCATATTTCTAAGTATAAATATTTTTTTCCTACCTGAATCAGATATTTAGAATAAGTAGTTGAATTAAACATAGGTAACATCAACAAGGTAAGTGTTCATACATTTGTTCAGGAAAAAGATATTTTACTGTCAGAAAATGGGGATCTGACATACTCCTATCTTCTTAAAAATATTAGAAATTATTGAGCCAACAGATTGAGTGAGGCTGCTTATAGCAACCCCAAGCTGAATTTTAATTCTTTGTCAGATTTCTGCTACAGGTGGTGATAATCTGCTATTCAACCCTTCTCAATTTTATTTCAAATTTTTTTTAAATTTGAAAAGGGAACCAACACAGAACCAAATCTCGTGATCACGAGTGATGATAATGACAGCATTCCTAACTTAGTCTTTTGAGTAACAGAAAAGCTTAAAGTCTGTGTCTTTTTTTCTCAGACACTGCTTCAAAGAAAGCATTCAGAAAGCCTTGTGTTTCTGATTAATTTGGAGCTGTAATTGTTTATATAATGTATATGATAATGTGCTTAATCCGATGCTTACTAGCACAGTATTTTGCAGGACTCTACCTGGGAAAATCGGTAGGAAATTATTAAAATTATTTCAAATCAGACATCTTTCAGAAAACCCAAAAGCTTCTCTGTCTTGGACTTAAAATTTTAGTAAATAATTTGTAGCAGTTTTCAGGGGGGATAATGTTACAAATATGGAGTCAAAAGCAAAATAAGTGCAAATTCATCTGGGTTGGAATAAAATAGTATCAGGTTAGCAGGACTAGATAATCTCTGTCCCAAAATTGTCCAGGAAATGGTGCATGACCAAGCAGGTCCAGTGGAAAACAGTTTTAATAAACCATTTGAGCCAGCAGTGGTACCATCTGACTGGAAAACAGCAAATGTAATATTCATACTGGGAAGGATTATGAAGGGCTTATGCCAGCCGTATTAGCTTTGAAGATTTTCCCTGTCTCTGGCCAAGGCATAAATCTGGTTTGGACCAGAGTAGGAGAATATCTGCCAGCAAAGATCAGTAGACCCTAACGGGACTAAAGGGACCATCCTTCAAAAGAGGAGGAGTTGCCTGGGACCTGGGTCCTCTTCAGGGTGTAGGAACCTGCCGGTGTTAGGGCCATCAGTCATCAAGATATGACAGGGCTTTGTAAACTAGGATTTTTGAAAAACTCCCTTTTTTTTGCTCTAAATGATTTTTCCCACCCTCACGTTATTTTTTTGTCTGAAAAAAACAAAATAATCCCAAATATCCACCCTTTACAGTTTGGAGGATGACTTTGCCACTACATAGGGGTCTGTGACTACACTGAGGAATTTTCTAATATCCTTAACCCCGATATAATCCTCTCTGTGGATATCCTTACTCTGCTGTAGCGGACTCCACCTGGAATCTTACCTGCCAATAAAACTCCTCGACAAGAACAGAGTCCGTAATGTGCCCCAGTTACCCATCTATGAAATGAAAATTATGGCACCTCCATCCCTCACAGAGATGTCATTAGGATTAAATGCGTTATGGACTGCGAGGCACTCAGGTATTGTAATGTAGTCCTGGAAGTACCATAAGGGACAGGGAAGGAAAAACGTGTGCCTCTGTAAATCATGGCTCCGGCACGGCACGGCAA
The DNA here is from genome assembly GCA_013398855.1 of Mohoua ochrocephala. Lineage (NCBI taxonomy): Eukaryota > Metazoa > Chordata > Aves > Passeriformes > Acanthizidae > Mohoua > Mohoua ochrocephala. Next base: position 321,569 of record VZTA01014253.1, on the reverse strand, counting down.
ACTCACGGGATGCAACCAGCTGAGCTCAGATGGAGTCTTGGTTGTACTGGCCCAGTTTTCACGAGACTTTTCCCAGTTTTGAATCCTTCTCCAGAGTTTGGAGAGTGGCGCAGAAAGAAAGTTGGGATGGGCTTCCTCTTGTATCTGATGCTTTGATTTTAATTCTTAAAGGGGGTGAGGGAGAGAGTAGAAGAATTCCTGATTGGCATATGAGCCGGATGAACTATGAGGAAGTATATAAAGCAGAGGGATATTCTAAGGACAGACATAAATCTCAGTGACTAAAAGGTTTCCCAACCCTTTGGATACTGCAGTGAGAAGTTTCCCACAGCAACTCCGGTAATTCAAAATGCATAAATTGAGAAGAAATACAGAGAGGCCACAGAGATAACAGTGTGTATCCCTGGGGGCCTCGGCTGAGCAAGCCACTAACAAACAGATCCAAAAGATAGGGAATGCCGCCATTCTGATAGCAACAACATTGAGAGAAGGGGGAAAGATTTCCTCTTCTTTTGATGAGGTGAGACAACAACTCAGGATCTCAAGAGGTGAGGAGCCAGAAAAAGATTGGAGGGAAGGTTGGAAGGCAGAAGAAATTTGACTTTGGAATAGACAGAGTGGGTTAGATGATTAACCTTTCTATGGTGTTCACCAAAAGAGTGTTTGGTGCACATGCAAATCCCCCACTATGACATACAACTCATTTACTCCCAATTTTCTCCCCTTTCAGAGACCTGACTTGATAAGTCAGTTAGATGAGGATGTTGGCTGAAGGCACTTCTCTTTGGGAAGCTGTTCTACTCTGCCTTGGTGTTGCAGGGTGAAGCAGATGGAAGATGCAGAACTGGGATTATTAGAGGCAGATGAGAAAGCAGGATCACATAAACATTAATGTAGCCTATTCTTCTCCACTGGTGTCACTCCATGAGACTTCATCTAGATTTGGGACTTCCCCTAGTTTTGAGGCTTTGGAGTGGCTAAGGATTTGCTGGTCGAATTTGGTTTGAATATTTTAAAATTAATGAGCAACAACTATTACAGAAAGGAAAAATCTGTGAGACACTGATAAAACAGGAGAATGTAAATAAGCTGTCCTTTGCACCATTCAGTGGTCTTAGTGGAGCAAAAAGATGCAAAAGATGTAAACTCACACTTGCAGAGGAGGCCTAACCCTTTAAAAATCTTCTTGTCTGTCCTTATTTTCTTCTTATTTTCTTATATTCTTCAGCTGCCTATTCTTATTTAGATAACTTCACATCTAGATCTGATCTGTGTAAATAAAATTTCTGTCTCTGTCTTCTCTTTATTGTTTGTATCGAAATGGAAAGTCTGCTTAAGTACACAGCTATTCTGGCTCTCACCCCCTGCTGGGGCAGCTGAATGCCGGGGCTCAGCTCTCCTGCCTGTCTCCAGCTCTGAGGATAATCCTTTTAAGTGGAGGTTTGAAGAGGCAGACTTACTTCTAAAGTGTTTGCAAGGGAGGGAGGGGGAAGGAATTTCAAGTCACAAACAAAAGCACCTGCTTGTTGTGAACAGCAGACGGGTTTGGTGTTGCTCTCCACCCCCATGCAGCAGCAGTGTAAAGCCTGGCAACCCTCATTCTGTTTTATCACAGAATCATGGAAGGGTTTGGGTTGGAAGGGACATTAAAGATCATCTGGTTCCAACCCCCGCTGCCATGGGCATCTCTCACTGGACCGGGTTGCTCAAAGCAGATTTTGGCCATAAAGTTTTTCCCAGATGGGAAGTTCAAGCAGAGAGATTCAGTCTGAATAATTGCAGGGGAAAATAGTTCCCATACTGGCACTTTGGGAAGACTTTGGGAGCGTGCAGTGAGAGCCCACCAAGACCCTTTGCAGCGCAGGTGGCCAGAGCATGTGCCCTCTCTTACTGTTCCTAAGCTTGAGTGGAAATGGGCGCTGACACTTCAAGCAGATTTTTCTGCATGTCAGGAGGGGCTTCATTTCATTATATTGTGAAAAGATTTCCCTAGTTACATCAATACTCTTGAGTGAAAAGTCGTGTGTTTTTCTATGCATGTGATAAATGCAAAGTAGGAGAGCAAGTAAGAGGCTGTTCAGAAAGATGTGCACCTCTGGGTGCGTGTGCTTGCTTGGGTGCCTGGACACCACTGTGTGCTGAAAACAGAAATACAATGAAACACAAGATGTTTTAGCCTCTGCAGTTTTGATGCAATAGTGTTAAGCTTCTTTCATAGGCTCTGTTTACAAGTAAACTGAAAATTGAATTTTCATCCTGAGAAAACATACCTTCTGCAACTCTAAATTAGAAAACCAGACATTTACAGAGGAGATATGTACAGTTCACTTCCACCTGCAGCATTGCTGAGGTTCCTCAGCAGCACCACAAAACGCTTCCCCTGGGCAGAGTTTGACACCACTAGGCCTTTCACCAGTGGTTTTTACATCTTGCTTCTCCAAATGTTCAGGGTGCTATTTTGTTGGTGTCCATGGGGGTGTTCCAGCACACAGTGAGGTGTGAGAGACGAATCAGGCCTCTGGACTTGTGAATTGGTTGCTTATGCTCTGAATTCACCACAGTTAAACAATTCACAGTAGTAGTGAGCATTTGCATGCGTGAAAAGTGTTAGGTAAGATGTCTTGGTGTGCACCAGATATTCTCATTTTATTTATGTCACAGAGTCACTGAAAATGTCATTGGTGTGATGTATGTAATGTGAGAAGTCAGGACATCTAGGGAATAACATATTTTATTAAAGATATGCATTTTTTTCAGTTAATCAACCAACAAGATGTGGATATACCTCATTTTTATTAGCTCCTCTTCTCTTTAATACCTTTTTTTTTCTGTTACAAGACAGGACAGCTTCAATATACTTATGCCTTATATGCAGGCAAATGTACCTACAGCAGAGAGAGTATACAAAAGCGATCGATTTTTAAGTGCCTATATTTAAGAAGAAGGAAGAAAATCCTCATCAGTTTTACCAATGACACCCCCTCTCCTAAAATGAAAAATACAGATCAAGAGGTTTTCAAAGTAGCCTGCTAATGTTGCACACACACAGCTCCCAGAAGGCAATTCCTCCTGTAAATTCAGGGGTTCTTTCAGCTGCTGATCTTGCTTTCACTTTTAAAGTTTGTAAACCAAATCATGGGTCTTGCCCAGTACTTTTGTGTGCTTGGAGTGAATCACACCAAATGTTTGCGTGTTGTTGGCTTTTTTGTCTCTACGGTTTGGACCAAAGTTTCACTGAATCGGGAATGTGTGGCTCCATTCAGCTGTTGTTGCTGAAGGACTTGGTGATCTGTTTTGGGGGCTTTGAAAACAAAAGTCTGAAAGACGCTCTTTTGAATCGAATTGTGTTTTGTTGATTTTAAGTCATAAACTGCGTGTAGCCATGTCAATTTTGAAGAATAGCCATGCTTTTTCTTTACGATGAGGAAGTGCAGATCTTGAAATTATTTTTAAAAATGCAGTAAGTTACTAAAAAGACTGAGAGGTGAAATATTAGAGAGTATAAATATACAAAAGATATTTACCCAAATATTTGTATTAGTGTTCAAAGAACCTGATAACTCCCATGAACTGCAGCAAGAATACAAATTGTATAACTAGCATATTCCAACCTCCAAATGCCTTTCACGTCAATATGAGAGATACCATCAGGCACTTTGAAAGCACCAACCTATTTATAAAGATACCATCAAAAACCTGCCTGATGCAGCTGACTTATGAATCAATTATCTGGACTTCACCAATGATATATCTGTTCTGAATTTTAGAGCCATATGTTTAGTGCAACGCCGTACACAGGTAGGCTATTCAACACCCCAACAGGGTTCTTATCTTCATGTATAGGCCTGTCAAAAAGCAATATACAAATATCCTAACTGTAGGACCTGTTTCCCAGAAACACTTTGTTAAAAGGGAAAGAAAAAAATTGTGGATATCGAGTTATACATAACTGGAGGTAGAAGAAAAAGTTTGATCAGTAGTGTGTATGAGGTTGCTGCTGACAGCAGACAATAAATTTAATTTATTTGAAAACCACTGAAGATGGTCAGTCAGATTTGTATTTAAAAATAAGTTTGTCTGAAGTGGTCGAATGACTTAACAGAGAGACAAGGGTTTTTAGCACAGAAATTAAGGTACTGTGGGAAAGTATAAGCATCCAGCTTGGATGCTGAAGTGAATAATTCTGCAGATATTTCTGTGGGCATTAAAGCCCAATGAAGAACTTCACCATCTCAACAACCATCTCAACTGCTATGTCTTGGCTCTTTACAGTTCAGGCACCTTCATTTCCTTGGTCCCAAGTCCTCTTTCCCTTTCTAGATACACTTGTGGATTTGGTGCCTTTATATTGCTGCGCTTATGCTCTGTTAGAGATTTGTTGATAAAGTGGTATTGAAATTGTAGAGAAAGGGTGTTAATCAAACTCTTTATGTGCAGGACCTTACATCCCTTGTTACTCCTTGCACTGTCCTTACAGCCAAAGGCCCCAAGGTCCAGCTGAAGGCTCCGAGTTAATCCTGTAAAGAGCTGGGCACCTGGCCCTGAACAAAGAAAAAGAACAGGCAAAGCAGCTGAGATTGAGAGTACAAAGTGGCACCGGCTGCTGAAGTGACTTATCCAAGGTCACTCCCTCTCTCTCTCTCTGTTTCAGTTTAATTTGTTTACTTCTCTGAGGAGATTACGGTGTTGAGCTGTTGGACTGAGTATTAACATTTTCTGAGTTCTCCTGGGAAGTCTGAGTTGTTACACACCAACAACTAGAAGTGACAAAGCTGGCACGTCGTACCAGCCCACAGGAGTCTGCTCATGTCTCTCCCCTCCTGTAAGAGTCATGTCTGCCCTTTATCAGTCAGGAAAACATCCTGCCGTGTTACCCAACACGACTGGTGGTGTTCGCTGGCGAAGGGAATAACTCAGAAGGAAATTCGGGATCGTGGGTAGCTGGCAAGTGAACGTATGAAAACATGACAAGTTTTAGACTGGACTTTCACGCGTGACACTCAGCTGTATTTTCCCAAGTTACTGGAGATAATGATTATGCTGTTTGAGACAGATTTTCAGAGCACCCGTGTTTGGTGCTTTGGCAAGTCAAACCTCTTGAAAAGTGTAGCAAGTTGTATATCAGCTTACTTCCCCCTCCCCCCAAAAAAAGTAGACACATGGAGGTTGTATCATCAGCTCCTTTGAGATCTGAGTTACTGCCTAGGCATAACTGGTGACTTTTTGTGTATTTTTAGTATCGATAACTGTATTTGGGGTGGAAGAAGAAAACTACCTGAAAAAACTCTGTAAATCTGAATTTCTTTTGCTAATATTAAAGATTATAAAAAGGACATGGGCTCATGCTTGTAAATATGAATGTACTGATAATTTGAGGCAACTGATATTTGGGTATGAACTAGAAAATGTGGCTTGAGAAAAACTTGATCTTTTTTATCAAACTTAGTGATTTTAGTTTCCTGGAAGTTTTATTAATTCGATACTAATAGTCCCTAATCCCACAAAGCATCCTAAAAGGCAAGATGTCACATAATCCTATCCAGATAATATAGTCACAGTTTGTGTTTCAATTGCACATAAGTTTCTATAGGTGGGAATTTTACAGATACTGTCCCGTTGAAAAAAATCAAAACCAAACAAAAAAACCCCACCAACTATAAATNACCACCAACTATAAATGTTCTCATCTAGTGACATGATCAGCATATATGCAATTCATCATTTATTTTGAAGATTCCTCCCTGTGGATGGAGATTGTCCACCACAAAATCTATTGTGACTCTAAGTAAACCCCCAAAAGAGATCAGAAATGGTCCCCAGGTCATGCCTTCAGCCCCTCTACATAAATATTATGAATTATAATAATTATTATTAATAAATATTATATATTATAATAATATTTATTATGTATTATAAATTACTTTGAGTTTATAAAGGTATGCCTGTTGTATGAGACAGCAATGAATCCTTTTGCTGGGTGCTCTGTGCCTGAGCTCCATCCAAAGTCAGCAGGAAGCTGCAAGGGCTTTAGAGCACCTCTGCATTCTGGCCACTTAAGCATTAATGGATTTGAGGAATTAAACAGCATCAAGCATAGCAAATATTGACCTCTCCTCAGAAAATATTTACCATCTCATTTATTGCTGTATGTCCCCTGCACTGGGATGATATGTTAACAGTAGCAGCTATGATTTGCTAGGTGAACTAATGTTCTAAATTGACAAACTCAGCTATTTGTTCAAAGGCCCCTCAGATTGATTTCTAGATGCTTTGCTCATCGTCGAGGCATCTGTTCCACGTTAAAATGTCACTTTGGTTTTAGGTACTTCTGGCTTTATAGAATAATTCTGAGCCTCATTTATTTTATATGAACAACTTGCCAATTTTGTGAGTAATAATATGGCAAGTGTTCGTATATATGAGGTATGTTGTGAGCTGAATATTTCCAAGCCTTGTTTAAAGAAACATTTTAATTAGCACACAAATTTTGCAGCCTGGGAAACAGAGGCATAAAATTGTAAGGGATTCACTGTAACAGGTTTTCACAGCAGCTTATCCCCCTTTTCATAAAGGACTTGGAGACTTCCAAAGTGAGTGTTGGGTTTCCAAAGTGAGTCAGGATTTCTGAAACACTTCTTTTCTGTATGGAATATGTGTTTCCTGATTTCCAGATCCTGGATCTGCAGTCTAACTGATGTATATTTCCCTCCTCTCTTTCCCTGCATGTTGCTAGAGCTCCTACATAATTCTTCTGCAAGTAGTCGGAAAGCAGAAGAAAAATCTTCCTGTTGTAACTTTTTGTTCTGCAAGAGGTGTTCCGAGTTTGAAATTGGGATAAGCACCGAGTTCATAATTTCACATTCTTATGTTGTATTTTGGCTCACCTTTACCTACCCATCTGTGAGACTTAGAGGAAGCTGGAAGAAAGAATTAGGAAGCAGAGGAAGGGCCAGTTGGATCAGACGGAACCTGGTCAGGCCAATTCCTTTGCTGTGATTTGAAACGAAATGCAGCCCGAATGCCATAATCATCTTGCATGCTCAGGCTATCAAGCTTTGAAAGCCTGACATAAGAACTGGTCAAGACATCTCTCATAAAATGATTTATGCTTTGCTTCATAAAACTTGTCCAATAAAGAAAAATAACACGTCAAGGTTTAACACAAGTATTTACGTGGAGGAAAATATTTAGACTTCTGTTTCTATCCCAAAGTCCTCCAAAGAAAAAGGGTTCTTCCCTTTAACCTCTCCCCAGCTGCATGGAAAACATGTTTTCTTCTCTGAGGAAGACCTTTGAAAAGAGTGTTGGAAGTGATTCACAGAGACAGAATCAAGAACAAGTTGGTACACAGTGCAATTATGGAGAGCACATGCTTAATGGTGATAGGCTATTAAGTTTTATGATCTGAAATCAGTGACATTTGCAATAATTATTATTAATAGCCCAGTTTCTCACTAGTCATATTTAAATGGAGCTTTACGGTTTAACTATCTAAAGTAATCAACTTCCGATTGTGTATTAGCCTAAATCACAGAATAGTTGGGTGATAAGATGTGCATTCAGTAGGTCTCCCTAACCACATATTATTATGCTGTAAATAAGGAAAAAATAATTCTGAACATGGTTTACCCTAAATTACTCAGCGGTCACTAATGGAAAACCCCACTGAAACCAGCTGCAGTTTACCACAATGTTGAAGGAAGGACTGTGGCTGTCTGTGAGCCTTCATTGAACCTGAGTTGTGCAAGCCAAAGCACAGCACCTTCATGCCAGTTAATAGACTTTCAGTCATTCCAGCACCTTGGGATTGAGTCTCTCACCACCCGAACTTCTCACAACACCTTCTCTAGATGTTGTGCCACCAATAATTTCTTTAGTGCTGACATCTTTGCTGGAAATCCTGCTTTTAGTCATCTGAGAAGGGAAAAAAATGAGATTCAAAGCAACAAGAATAATGCAGGTGAGCAGAGGCTTATGAAAAATGAGTACAGCAAAGGACAATTTGGTAGACTCCTCTCAGAAACAAGTGGTGGGCGGAAGTGCCTGTCTGTGTCCTTGTCACATCTGCTGGCGACTTGAGAACTTGGTGTCATTTTAAATTGTCTGAGGATCCTACAAAAGCTCTTTTGATGCAGCAAGAGCTGATATGTTTTAAGAAGTCACTGGGAATGCTTTTTTCTGAATAGAAATGTGACATTTTAAGAGCCCTTTTTTATTTTTAAACGGTAATCATGCTTTTATCAAAGGCTTTCCTTAGAAGCTGTTTTATTTCTTAATACTCACATAGACAGCATTAACTGGTTCTTTAAAATAGTTTAAATGTTAACTTCAAAGTAAAAAGTTTTCTATTCTTTGGGAGGCTTTTTGTTGTTGATGTTTGGGGTTTTTTGAGGACATACAACATCCAGAACAATTTACAGAAGATATATCAGGATTTGATGTAAGCAGAGAATATCATTGAAAGAGATAGATCAGACTCTTTTGTAACAATAAGGGAAATAATTCTTAAGAGGTAAGGAATTAATTGACTCTTCAAAGTCACTTTTCTCAAAGGAGTTAACATCCACAGGATGCATGAAAAGAGCTTTTTTTTTTCCTTCACCTTTAGTAACCTGGCATCTCTTTCATTGTAACTTGCCTGTGTGTTTTACACCTGTTTTAAGTGAATTAAAGATGAGCAATTCACAGAAGTAATGCATTTTCTGTCAGGCCATTACCGCTTGTTTTCTCAGCACGTTCTGCAGATCCATCTAGAGATGTCATTACAGAAATCAATTGGTGTGCAAGGTGGTCAGCATTTACTGACAACAGATAGTTAGAACTACAGTAAATACAGGGTTTAAAGCAGGCTCTGAAAGAATGTCTTTGCACTCTATCTGGGTCTGTTAGATGGTGCTTTGTGTTATAGGTAGGTGGTGAATGTCAAGATTTGCTCTCATTCCAGGTATTTCATGCTGCAGTGCCTGTTAATAGCTGTGTGCTTGGCACTTCTGTCAATTTTGTGTCTTGACCTCTGGGTTTGCTACAAAAAAATGCTGTACGCCAAATGTAAGTGAGGTGGGACAAGATTCTACTCGGATGGCAAATGTCAGAGCTGAAGTGAGGACAGAGCTATCCTACAGCAATGGATTTTGAACATCGTGCAGTAACAGATAGCTATTATTTTGTGATGTTTAAGAAATACTCATTTAGATAATTTTCATCTGGCCACCTTAGCTTCCATTAAGAGCACAGCTGAAATTCTTCATAAATATCCTTGCAACACGATACTGCAAGGAAGAGGAAGAAATTTGTAGCTGTCATACAGCCAGACACATCTCCATGACTATTCCTAAGGACTTGGCAATTTTTGTCAGTATTGTCCAACCAGGTGGTGCACAGAAAGTGTCTTTCTGTCACTGGCTTTCTTTTAGGCAGGCAGAAACTTCCCAGCAGCTGTGAGCTTGGAAGCTGTGCTAGCCCCACGGCAGCTCTGAGAGGTAAGTAAAGGAAGAGGATGTATGGAACAGAATCATACAGGACAGGAGAGGACAGGTTGGACAGGAGAGATGGAAGTCATGTAGTCCAATCCCTGCTCCAAATGAGGTTAATTTGGAATCATAGAATGGCCTAGGTTGGAGATCATGTGGTTCCAAACCCCTCCTGCCATGGGCAGGGACACCTTCCACTAGACCAGGTTGTTCAGGGTTAGATCATGTTCCTGAGAGCCTTTTACAGCCGAGTTTTGAACACTTGCAAGAACAGAGGTTCCAACCTTTCTGAAAAAGTTGTTTCAATGCTTAAACTGCTCTCAACTTATTTCCATACCTCCAACTGGAATTTTCCTTACTGTCACTTGTATTTGTTGTCCCATATCCTTTCACTGCGCGTCTCAGAATACGCTGATTCTCTACAACCCCCTAGCTGGTAGCTGAAATGGGCAATTAAATCCCTTATCCTTCTCTTACCCTTCTCTTCTTCAGGCTAACTATTTCCATCAGCCTCTACTCACACGTCATGTGCCTTTATTTATCATCTTCATAGCCCTGTGTTGAACTAACTCCAGCCTGTTTCTCTGGAGGGACACGAAGTGCACAAGATCTTCCAGAAGCAGCCACACAAGTGACATGCAGGAGGCAATCTGCCCTCTCTTTAATCTGCTGCCTGTGTTCTCCCTGTCAGAGTCCAGGATGCTCTTGGCCCTCACAGTGATAAGAGCACACTGCTGACTCAGTTTCCACTTGCCCAGTAGGACCACCAACTTCTTTCCTGCAGAGCTGCCCTCTCACCTTCACAGGCACTGAGGTGAAAGTGGCCACCTCAGATAGGGATCTACAGCTCTTCCCAGCAACAGCTGGGAGTTGGAGGAAGGTTGGAATCTTGAAATGGAGTATTACAACTCTCACGACCAGTGACAGGGCTTGAGGAAACGGCATGAAGCTGAGTCAGGGGAGGTTTAGGTTGGATACCAGGCAAAGGTTCTTCACCCACAGAATGGATGACCATTTTGATAAGCTGGATTCAAGTGTGCAGGGTCATCATCCTTGAAGGAAATAGTCAAGGTGTACGCTAGGCATGAAATCGACTTTAACTTGTCATTTAAAATTCAAAAAGAAATATTCTCCAGATTTACGGGCCATCCAATTTCTTTGTTCGCCTCTTTTCAAGTGCCTAGGAGGAAAATGAGAAATCTTGGGCATCAAGAATTGCAGGTTCCATTCCTAACTTGGCTTTCTTTGCTCAGAGAAAAATCTGTATAAAATGAAGATCCTTTTGTGACAGTGAAATGGGGACAAGTTGAATATTTTAATACGGAATAGTTAGAAAAATAGCCATCAACAACTGGTTATTTCAATAGAACATTTTTTTTTCATTATTAAAAGTATTATTGATTTCTGTCAGGTTTTTTTCCTCCCTTTGGAAAATACAAAGTCCATAAATAATTTGAGTTTTCACTTATTCCTCAGAATTGCGGCATATGACTGATAAGTGCCTTTAGAACTTCTAATAGCTAAATTACAATTATTATGCAAAGACCTACAATAGACAGTTATATGGATTGTTAAATGACTTTGCCTTTTTTGCAAACCATAATCATTTTCCTTTATTAGCTGAAGGATTTCATAATTTAAGGGAGATGAGAACCTATAAGTCACACTTTCAAATAAGGAACATGGATATTGCAAACATTAAATTCTCCCATAAAAATGTTAAGGCATCATTAAACTAGGATCAGATTAATACAATTCAGTCAACTCTAGATAGATATCTCCTGTAATAGGCTGAAACAATACCTAGTGATATAGGACGTATAAGATTTTACTACAATCAATTTATAAACCTATAAAACGTACAGGTATCACTCAAAGCCACCATTAATTTTGCATGCCCTGTATTAAATCAAGTGAATTTGGTAAGGAAAAATATTCCCCGCCCTTACCGTAACTCTCTTTCTATTGTTAGCTGCTATCACAGCATCTTACTTCCTCTGTGAGTCAGATGAGAGATGCCTTCTGGTAGAGGTTGACCTGAGAATCTGTGCTTGATTTATCCATCTGTTTAAGTGTCTGAAAGATTTTTAAATGAATTTTCAGGGCATAATTTAATTCTCACTTCTAGCACTGTAAACCTGGAGTCATTCTGTGTTTGTTCCAGAATAACAGCAAGCAGGATTTGACCCCGAGTTTAATCAAATTAAAAACAAAGACTTGCATCTCTTCTAATCAGCTGGGTAAAGGGAGGGAGTTAGCTGGGGGAAAAGAGGGTTTGGACTAAAGGCTCTGTGCATGTTCCTTCCAAACGTACAAGGTAGCTCTGTGGGTCTGGAGAAATGGCAATTTCAGAACAGCAGGGCAGAGCCAACGAGACAAGACTGGAAATGCAGAAGTTCCGAAGCATGGTCTGAGTTATCTTGATGCCTTACGTGGCCATCTAAAACACAGAGACTGGACAAGAATAAGAGAATAAAGGAAGGTATTTATTTGAAGGGCCTTCAAAGGTACCCCCTGGACAGTCCAGAGGCTCCACCCCAGATGGACCCTGGGTCACAGGTTCTTCACACTTTGATAAGTTTGGTTCATTTGCACATCAGGGTTCATTCTCCAATTATAACCTCAGTTTCATGATGGAATTACCCCAAGTTTGCCCCCCTCTAGAGGCTTTTAGTTGACACATTTTGGGCCTGGTGCCCTTGGAGTGGGAACCTGCAGAGGTTTGTTATGTCTGACCAGCAGGAGAGAACAGCAGCTCCCAGGCCACAAGGAACTGCAGAGTCACACACCAGGCAGGGCAGGGTTTGAGAAATATAAAAGTTAAAACCTAAGACATCAATCTCTGCAACCTGTAGTTGAGCCTCACAAGAGCTGGTATGCACCTATAAAGCGTTGTACATATTGCCCTAACTGAACCCCTGTGTGGGTGTATCTGTATTGGAATATTTTAGCACGGATTTCCAAAACCACAACAGATTGATTGCACATGCATTTGGAAAGAGCAGAGAGGGGGAAAGGTTTCTCCCATGCCACCCCACTGCCCCAGACAGTATCGGTGAATTATGTCCAACACGGATCAGGACATGATCATAAACTGTACTGTATCTGTTTTATGTATTAATAATAGGAGTCTGCTACTAAATTCTTTGCAGCAAGATCCAGAGGTTGAAGCAGGACTGAGAGGAAGCAACAGAAAGGAGAAAGAGTGACTTGCTAAGCTGAGCAGAGCTGGTGTGACTCCTAGGAGATTTACAGCAGAATACAGACAGAATCTCTTTGAAGGCACTGTTTAAAAGGTGATATGGGAAGAAATATTAGTTTAACTTGCTCTGTGAAGCCAGGCTGGACCATTCAGGACAGATCAATGTGAATATACTGGCCTCCTTTTTAACAGTGGCCTAACTGCATGTATCCTGTATGCTTAGAAAGAGAAAAAGCTCCATGCACAAGAGTATTGGTCTGTAAATCTGTATTAATGATCCAAAATGTAAGCAAACAGAAGGAGATGTCAAATACAGTAAAAGATGAGTATAGATTAGTTTCTTTGTAAAGCCTTCCCATTTGCATTTAAGATAAGTTATGTGATTTAGTTCAGTATTTGCAGTATTCCCTAAGGTCTGTATAGGACAGATCCCAGACTGCCTCAGTCATTTAGTGAATCATCTAATGCAATTGAATTCTGAGTGACAGCCAAAATTATATGTAGTTAGTAAAAAATGTTGTTGTATTTAATCATATAATTGTGCATCCATTTAGATCAGCCCAGCAATCACAAGAACCCTTATCCACAAGTACCTCTACCTATGTGACTCGTGGTTAATAAGTAGGAAAGCTCACTCAGAGGGCATTCTCAGGCAGAGAATTTGAAGAAAAAGGCCTACCTATATGACAGCAAGAGACATTACTAATTATCCATTGTTGTAGATGAGGATTGCGTTTAAATTAGTTGGGTTTTTTTGTATGCAGCCACCTCATTACAAAGTAAAAGACATGACCCTGATGATATCTCATGTGAAAGAAACTACAAAACAATTTATGTTATAGTTTACCAATTTCAATATATAGGGGTGGAAAAAAGTGGAAAATAATATTTCAGCCTAGATACCCACTGAACATCCTCTGAACTGCCCTGCCAGCACATTCTCCCCCAACAACTCCAGAACCTGTGAGTCAAATTTGAAAGAGGAAGTAAGGTTTCAAAGTGCATTGTCTTTCTCTAAGATTATTGAAAAAATGTCTCAGAATATAAGACAGAAACCCTGATTGGCACTTTCAGTAAGGCAATCAGCAGCATGCACCTGCTGGGCCTCTCATTCTGGTGTTTGGGTGCTGCAGTGCTGTAATAGCTGGGCACGTGCCCAGGAACTGGTGTGACCGTGGCCTCACCTCGGTGGCCTAAAAGAAACAACCCCCTGAACAACTTTGTGGTACAGTAAACTTCCTGTTTAATGAAATAATGTGAGGTTAGAGCCGTTCGGTGCAAAATCCTCCAGCTGCAAAGGGAAGGATGTACAACAGCAAACGAAGGCATAAGCGGTGCAGAGATTTTCTGCTGTCTGTTTGCAAGTAATGAGCTCGGCTCATTCCATATGGCTGGTAATTGCTATCAGAATAAGTCACAAAGCGAGCTAATGGCTTTGCTCACACATAAATTGTGGAAACATATTTTCCAAGTCAGAAAACAACCGATTAGTTGAATCATGAGCTTGGAAGTCGGCAGACCTGATTCAACTTTCTGCTCCACCTTAGGTTTTCGGAGTTACCGCAGCCAAGCATTTAAAATATGGCTTTGCTGCAGACGGCAGTGAAGCATCAAGGTCTGCTAGTTAGTTTTTAATGAGCTAGCTTGGAAGCAGTCTGTGGCAGTACTCAGTTAACTTATCTTCAGCTTCATTTCCAGTTCATCCATTAATTTAACTTGTGACAGTTGGATTTCAGGGTGTTTCGTGAAGTTCAGTAGGGATCAAATATAATCCAGCACTCTGATCAATCATATGAAATAAATTTAGCATTAAATGACCCAGTGGTCATCTCAAGTTAGATGTTAATTGTCTAACCATAGGGACTCAATTGACTCTGTAAAGTAGGACAGATGGGCTCTGTAGTGCTGCAGATGAAGGACAAAATAACTAGCAAAGAGCCCCAGGAGGCCGTATGTGGAACATGATTCATCTCACCTAACTTTAGAGATCCCCAACCCTAATTACCTTTGGAGTTGGTGGAGACTTTAATGCCTTTTGGAGAGTGATTCATCTCCATTATCTGAGGCATCACCTTGATGAAGTAAATTGTTTGGTAGAAAGGCATATGGATGAGGGGGGGATCTAGAAGCAGATCCCGCTATTGTTCTGGGCAAACCCAACCGTGGGGTCTTTTCAGGAAGTGACCTTGCTTATTTAAAGGTTGATGCAGTGTATCTGTACCACGGCTTGCAGATAAGTGAAGAGACATTCTTGCCTAAGTCTAGCTTTGCTCCCTGCCACGTCTCTCTGTCATGCTCTGGGGATAAAAACTTCAGGAAGCTGTACAGAGACAAGGTGGAAGTCAAACCTCCTATCAGACCGATAGGTGTGTCTGGAAACAGGATAGAAGCTTTGGAGCCCTTATTGAGGATATTAATATGCATGGAGGGTATGTTAATAGGAAACCTTTCAGCGGCTTGGACGAGAGAGCTGAACTTTATTTCAGCGAAACAGCTGAGCTCAGAAGTGCCAGTCGCGAAAAAACCCCACCAACATCTGCAGTTCTATTAATAAGGATCCTGTCAAACGAAGCCTATGAGATGTCATCTTGTAAAACACAGAAAAATCGATTGCAAAATTTGATAGTATTGGAAGGCAGGAGGGGCTTCACCTGACTCTGTGATCGGGGCTCCCGGATTTACTCACAGGGACGTTTCAGCCGAGGAGGGATGGAGGAGGGATGAAGTGTGCGGAGAACGCCACGAGAGGGCGGCGTTGGAAGCAGGAAAGCCGCCGGGTTTCCCAGCCTCGCACAGCGGTTCGCTTTTGAAAGGCGCTCCGCAAAAGATTGTCAAACTTCCAGGGAGCTCACGGCATTTTAGAAATAAACTTTATTCTGGGAGGGAATTCGTCTGCAAAGCTAGAAATCGCTTTCGGAAAAAAAACCCCACCAAACAAAACACACCGCAACCAAAAACCCGTGTGAAGCCTATTTTAACAGTTGTGTTTATTAAAAACAAATTCTTCATCAGACACCATAATGCCTGTCGTTTTAAGGTCAGATGTTTTAATTTCCGCTTCTTTTATATTTATTCCAAGTGATAAAATGCATTCTATAGTATAGACATGATGACATTTTACTGCTGAATATGGGCAGAGGAGTGTACAAGGAGAGAGACCTTGCTTAGAGAGATCACTGTTCTCCAATTATCTTGTATTTCTCACTACTGTTAAGGCACCTCCCTGGAAAAACTTTGGATATTTCACAGAGTTCAGCAGTAATTAAATGCATATCTGAACTCCTAGCCAGTCTTAAAAAATGAATGCAGCAGTAAATGGCTCAAGTCATGTCAAATATATAGGGCTAAATGTGGATATTAATTATGTAACCAGAGGGACTCAATTTACTTTGTAAAGCAATTAAGAGAAGACAGAAATTTACAGTCTGTTTCTGGAAAAGAGTAATGCCTGTTTAAAAATAACTTTCTACCCAGAATAGTCTGCCTGTCTCACATAATATCAATTATGGGGGGGAGAAAAAAAACCCAAACCAACACAACAGAAGACTTTGGCATTTACGACACTGCTTCTTTATGCAAGTATCAAACCCGAGTTTTAAAACAATAGAAGTTGACAGTTAGGTGCCCAGGTGCACTTTTAGGCATGTAAACAAAGGCTTTGCTTTTCAAACTGGCTGAAGAGCAAATCAAAACTCAGCTTCCCTTTGTTTTCATTCCCCATGGGCACGTTAAGGATATGAAGAGGCCTGTGTTGCTATGGACAGGAGGTAGAGGGTTCATGTTTTTTTAGCATACAATTTAATATTGGTGTAGATTATTCTAGTAGTCTGGTAGTCGGTCTGTCTCTCTTTTATTTTTTTTTATTGTATTTCTTGCTTCAGAGTGGATAGGCAAGGACTCCTTTCCAGCATATGAATCAGAACTGGAGTTTGTTCCTCTGTCCATAAGCAAAGTATGAAAACTTCATTAACCTAAAGGACCTGCTCCAACAGGCATCCTAATGGAAAATTAACATGTTCTTGGATACTTACTGCACTTTAGTTCTGCTTTGAGGGGTTTTCATATTCCTCTTCTTTTTAGTGTACCCTCTGAAAATACCACTGAGTGATTTGGGTCTGACTGTTGGTGAAAGGATCACAACTATTCAGGCCACAGGCCACAGCATCCGTCCCTCTCTCAGCATCAGAGATGGACACAGTTCCAGGAGCAGACATCTTCAAATATCATCTTCAAAGCAGTGTGGTCAGATAGAAAGAAAAGCAACAACATTCCCCACATGAGTCAATGTTCTCCTGTCCATCACTTCAGTAATCAGCTTCTAGCAATGGGCTAAAAAACCCGTGGTAGTTACTTTTGTCCTCAGAGTACAGTATGTTTGGTTGGTCTACTCAATACTGCACTTAATTATTCCTTTTTTCCAGGAGTATCATGCTCTAAGTTTTCCTGTGACATTTTCCCCTCTGCCCTGTTGTGAACATGACTATAATGGGATTTTCCAAAAGAGTTTAATGCATACAGACATGACAGCAGGAAAAGGAGCTGAGGTGGTGTTAGTCTAAATTGTTTATTTCAAAACTATAGTGAGAAAGAGCTTCAAAAAGCCCTGAAAGTGTTCTGAGAGACAGCATTTGGGAGCCAGGGGCTATTACCTTTATACTTCAGGAGAATCTCTTTGCTTTTATGTCACTGTTTCTAAAGTAAAAACAAGTTGAAGACAGGGAGAAAGAACAGCAATTCTGAGTGCCTTTCTCAGGCAAAATTTTACCGAAACTAGAAAGTTCATATAAGCAAGGACTTCCAGGGATAACGGCAAGAAACTTTTAATCCTTGTAGAGTAATTTCCAAATCTTTTGGTGAGAAAGGGTGGGGTTGTATGCTGAAGCAATATGTGACAACACAAATAACTCCACTTCCACCCTCTTCCCTGAGTCTGATATGCTCTAGGAGATGTCGCTGTCAAGGCTGAGCACCAGACATCATTTACATTATTTACTGTGTTATATAAGCAGGGTTCTTGCTAATTTCTTGTTTGTAGTGTGGCTGTGCCAGTTAATGTATTATCTTCCCTGTTAGAACCACGAGAACACTTAGCAGAATATACATATGTGTCTGTCTCAGTCTTTTAAGTGTTTTTAAGGGCCTTCATTTTTAAAAGACATTTAAAAATACATTTAGAATGGGAGAAAGTGTATCTGCTCTAAAATTCTGCATCCTCCTACCTCTGCACTCAGCAGTAATAAAAGACAAGTGAAATCCTGATGCTGAGAACATCAAATTATGTCTGTGCTGGGTGCTTTAATATGCTTAAATCTAAATCATGATGTTTCTAAATCACCCAGCTGTTACAGGTGGTTTTCAGGTGAGCACAACCCAGGACATAGCCCAGGTGACAGCTGCTCTCTGTTCTAACACTTATTCCATACAGACCTAAAGACTATTGAGTTTACTACAGGTTCCATCTACCCGAAAGCCCACATTCCCAGGAATATGACCGAAACTAATTGGCCTCTCTGTAGCTGTTTTGATTAATTTTTAAAGGATAAAGCATTCTTTTAAAAGGCTCTCTTCACTGCTTAAAGGTACATGAGGGCTTCTTCATTGTGCTCAGGAAACATAGCCAGAGGTTCTCTTTAGTGCAAGTGGCTGATTCCCAGATTTACTTTCTCCAGTTTGAATTTGAGATCTGCATGGTGCTTCACTTTTATGGTGGTCAAAACAAAAGTCTGTAGCTTTATACCAGAGTAAAGGGAAAACAAGGAAAGGTGCATTAATACATCCATTTTATATCCAGTTTATTTAATACCAGAGCAGTAAGTACAAATAAGAGTTCTGGAATCTGGCAGTGCTAGAGCAAGATACAGCTGCAACAGTCTGTTAGTAGTTCTGGAATCCTGTGTGGGCTGGGAAGCTGAAGGGTGTACATGAGTAATCTGCACGTTCAGTCTCACAGATATTGACCATACAGTTAAAATATAGTGCTCCTGATAAGGCAGAGCAGCATCTGCAGAAAAACAAAGCAACCCTGTGCCTGTCAACTGAGAACTATGTTCCAATATCTGTAGTCTTATAACAAGTGAAATCAACAGTATCTTTTGCTTAAAAAAAGAATGTGATCTTTGGTCAACACAATAATATGTGCTTTAATACTATTTTACAATCTTCCTGCTAAGATTATATGTAACTTTTTAATGTCATCTTACGGGTGAACACTCAAAAATTGAAAGTAACCTTTCTAGTTTCAATGCAGGTAAAAATTCAGAGCAGAGGTAGGCTTCAGCTCAGCATCGTACAAAGACTGAATCCCAGCTGTCCCCTGGAATGGGTAGGAGGCAGCAGTTCATCTTCAGATCACTTCCCTTTCATAATTTCTGCATGAGCACAGCACTTTCAAACACGCTGGGCTTAAGCCCTTATTTAGCTGTCTAGACTAAGAGCTCTGAACGTCCACTGACAGCGTATTTACACCTATCTGATGTTTAATATCCACATCTGAAAAGTGTAGCTACCATGACTTCGTGCTCTCTCCCGTGGCATTTCAATGCCACAGCGATGACTAGTTGTAAGGACATTGGTTATTAGGGAAAACACTCCCTGTGAGCACAGGTCTTACCAGCAGGCTGACCTTTAAATCCAGGCAGGCATCCTAAAGAACTTGTGCTCTTTACCAGTCCATGTGCTTTCCAAGCTTCTACTCCCATCTAAGATTGAACAGTCACATCCACCTCACAGGTGATGAAACTTTTGTTAAAGCTTACAAAAACTCTTCTGTGAAGGGGATAAACCCAGGCTTTATGCTGGCCCTTGGTATAAAATTATTTCACTCAACAACGACCTTGCCAAAACAGTGCAGGGCTCACTGACTAACATTTCACTAACATTTCAGTTCCCACACTCCTCAACCCTCTCTACTTTCTTTCATCACTCACAGAAAAAAAAAGATACAGAAACAGGAGACAATACTGCTTTATATATCTGCTTCCCTACTTCTGGTGCCTCTGCAAGGCAGATTTGCAAGTAAATACCTTTTGTAGATTCGGTGTCTAAGCATTTAATTCATATGAATTTCAGCAAGTGTAAGGCACACAAGGATCTGAGTTAAATACAAATACATTATCACATGAACCTGCAGTATTTTGCTTTTCTTTAGTGCAAATGTTCTTGCACACACACAAAAAAAACCCACCCTACTCAGAATTCTGAAGTAAGATTTTGATCAGCAAGGCTGAGTTTATTGGAAATGATGTGGCACTTAGGGACATGGTTTAGTGGGGGACTTGGTAGTGTTTGGTTAATGGCTGGATTTGATTATCTGAAGGGTCTTTTCCAATATAATAAATTCTGTGAAATAACTGTTTGTATTTCAGTTGCACCTAGAAGCTCTATCCAAGACCATGTTGGTGCTGAATAAATACAGACTAAACCTCTCCTCTGGAGCAGCTTAGAGTTTAAGTGGCACAGCTCTAAACAGTAAATCTGTAGCAGAGCTTGAAATAGAAGGTCAGGTCTTCTAGGTCTGGACCATCCACTTGACCATACTATCTCCCACCTTTGGTTTCTACTGTCTTACTCCTCCAGATATTGACCTTTGGAGGAAATTCACTGAATCTCAAGAGCTGCCTCTGCTCCCTTATTTCAGCTTGTTCCAACTTCAAGACTAGCCATCTCTTACACAGATTTCCTTCTCTTTCCAAACACGTTGTTGATTAACTTGGCCATTGACTTGGATCCACTTGGTCGTCTCTTCTCCTTCACCTTGAAATTGGAAGTGATGTTCCTCAGGACTTTGGTGAACATTGCCACAACTTCCTGATAATGCTCTGCTGCAGACAGTTCACAGAATTGGCACTTGTTATCTATTGCCAGCTTCTGTCCTTCATCCCAGCCCACTTCCCTCATGTGGCACAAATCCTGTTTATTACCAACCAAAAATATCGATGACTCGACCATTCTGAAATGAAAAGGGTTCCAGTTAGAGAAAAGATATGAACAATACTGTGTCATATGCTGTGCTATATTCAGTGTGTGTGAAACGTGTGTATGTTCAGGATAATGGGCATTGCAAAAAAAAAAACCAAAATGAACTAACCAGTCCCCTCACCTTGCCAAGAAGAATTCTAGTTTTCCAGTTGGCAAGGGATTGTCCAGACAAGCGATTCTCTACCAGTAGAATTTCATTTTTTTCTCTACTCAAAGAATTAATGTATTTTTCTATGCTGCTGGGTGTATTGTCAGCAGGTGGACCTCATGAAGAAGCAACCTGATCATGATCTCCATTTGTAGGTAACAGAACAGAGTCCAAGAGATACGTCAGTGTCAGTGGCATAACTCAGAAGGAAACGCAGGAAATCTAATTCCAAGCTTCTGCTAAAATTATTCCTTTCAGAGATTAACCTTAATTAAGAAAGTTCAGCAGTAAAGCAGACAGAAAAGTGGGGGTTTTACTTCACTTCTGATATAAGTAAATATAAGTATGTGCCCATACTGCAGCAACCAATATATTTACTCCACTTCTGATATAAGGTGCTTTTATTTAGAAAGCACCTCAGCTGACTGATGCAGGAATACACACCACCATCCACTCTCACACCTGCAGTTCTGGTGTTTCTTTTTGAAATTATTTTCTTTCCTTACCATATGGTCACCCATGTGCACAGATGATGTTGGGATCACAGCTAAAGGCAGCCTAGGAGACATTTGTGGTATCACTTTCCTTTATTGTGGGAAATGCTTTCTTCAACCCCTGTATTGGTGCATCTCCATTGGTAATTGAGTGGGAGAGTAAAAGCACAGACTGACTATGCCAGGCTTTTTTCTGACTATGCCAGGCTTTTTTACCCACATAAACCACAGCAGAAATATTTATGGCAATCACTTAAATATTAGTTCTGTAAGAAATATGAACAAAAATCCTGATGTACTTGGGTTCGGATCCAGTAAAATAGATTGTAAATTGCCACACATTTTACCTTCAGGTACCTTGTTGTTGGCATTGTGTTGTGTCACTTCAATGCTGCTGGATTTTAATTGCTACTAGGATGGCCTGCAAGCTCACAGAAGTGTTCTCAGCTTTTCCCTATGTTTGCTGAGGGGAAAAAAATGAAAATAATGCCACTTACTTTTTACAAACTCCTATGTGAGACTCTCGGATCCTGTACAGCAGCGCTTTTGCAAATGCAAATGATGCTCTGTCGCTGATGTCGTAAACAATGATAAATCCATCAGCCCAGTGGAGCTCGTCTGTGAGGGAGAGCTTCCCCTGCTGTGGCTGAAAGGAGTTCAAATGCACACGGAAAAAGAATGTTACTCTTGTCACTTCAGAGCATTTTCTTTGTCACTGTGAATGGGAGAACATTGTAGCTTTCATTGCAAAAGATATTTAATACGTCTAGGTGCTGGCATTGAATTCAGGTGAGTACTGCTCCAAAAGCCTAATAAATAACCAACATTAAAGGTGGCACTTTGGATCACTGGCAAGTTCATTATGAAACATTTACACTTTGTTTAAGCAGTGAAATTCCATAACCTGTACAGCCACTGCTTGTGCTTAATATTCTGCAGGGTTACATGAGAATGAGACATACAGGAGCCATCGACGTTTGTGTGTTTTCTGGTTATAGCTCTGGTTTGCATGTTCCTAATATTCCCACTACAGTAAGCTTAATGATTTTCTTCATTTGTTTTGTTTCCTCATTGAATTGTTCACGTTTCAAACACTAATTACCCATATGTTAAATTTCCAAAGAGCTAGAAAAAAAAATATTCTTTCAATCTGCAGTTGAGTTTAATAAAACTGGTGACAAAAGTCACTCGAGTGATAATGGGGTTATACTAATCCCTGACTCCCTTCACACCAAGAAACTGTCACACTTCTGATTTCCAGAAAGCAATAGCTGTAAACTGTCCCATTAAACATAGGAATGTAATTTCAAAACTATCTAAAATTAGCTTATCTGTGCACATGATTTGGCAGCAGCTAGCAAGACCATGTGACCTAAAATAGATCAAATACTGGAAGCTGGTCAGAAAAAAAAAATAAAAAAAATTTACTTCGGCTCTGTGGAAAACCCATCTTGAATAGTAAACTGAGGACTGTTTGTCTCTTACTAGTTTAGCACTTTGCTACTTGTAATGTATAATCTCCACTGCCATCCCACCCTGGCTGCCTTGATTAGCTCAGCATCGGGGCAGCACCGTAGCACCATGAACATCTGGACTGGAAAAACTGTAATTTACCACGAGGGATGGTAACAGAGCTGGCAGTGAAAGGGCATGCGTGGGAAAAAAGATGGCACAAGTTCCCAGAACTGTGTAAAGACTTCAGCATTTTCAGTGGAAAATTTTTAATGCCGTGGGGACTGTGCAGCAGGTTTAGGGGCAGGAAAGGTGACCTGTGTGTCTGTGTGCCACGGCTGTTTCCCAAGTGAATGAGGGGGCAGTGAGCCTTGCAGAACATGAATCCAGCTGCTAAAGGGAAGCCTCAGGGAGCAGGAAGATTTTGGGAAGCAGAAACAAAAAGGGCAACACTTCCTTCCACTGTCTGGTCCTGTTTTCTTCTCCAGTTCCCATGGGATGCAGGACCCCCAAAGCCCATCCAGTGCTATCAGACAAAAAGCAATACCACCTCTACCTGCTCCTGTGCAGGAACTAAGAAGAGGTTGGGAAGAAAGCAGCAAACAGCTAAAGTTAGGCCTTATTCCTAAGGAAAAACTAGTACAGGACAGCTCAGAGAGTGCTAGCACAAACCTGTGTCCATTCTGCAGCAACCAAAGTCTCTCCTCATAATTTAGGCCTAACGTGTTTAACCCTATCCAGCTGCCACTCCCAATGTTTCACCATCTTAACAAAGAGTTGCCCCTGTGCCACAGGATTTTTAATATGACAGCAAGTGGAAGCTGTAGGCAAGTTCAGGAAAGGGATCTCAGACAGGTGGAAGCAAGCCCACAGAACAGCAGCCTCTGAGAGGAGCATGGCAAGGGAAGACTCCATCGTGTTACATGACACAGGGGCTATTTCAGGATCCTCACTGCCCTGGGACAAGCAATGCTGTTTGTCTTTATGCTGGTTAAGTTTTTAAGTTCCTGAATGTGTGGGTCAGACTTTCAGTGGTTTGGCTTTCATATTAGCATTCCTTACCCCCATTGGTAAGACGCAAGATAGCTGCCAAAAGGGAATCTGGAGAGCCAGTGTGATCAGACAGACCTAGGTCTGCATGTGTTACACAGTACCTAAATTTCTCTATTCCTGTAAATTAAGTAAATTAATGCAAAATGTTATTTACTGTGATTAAATTTTAATTTTCAATGTGTACAAGCTGCATTAAGGCTTTCCTTAGAAAAGGAAATTGTTCTGTGCATGCAAGCCTTACTTCCAGGCCTGTCTACTTTGACCATTTCTGCAGCTGTTTAATAAACTGTTTGCTTTATAAGCCAGATTTCATACATTTATTTGAGAAAACTGCATATAATCCAATAACTTATCTCTGTATTTACCTATGTAAAGCAAAAGTGATAAGTTATTTCTGTTAGTATTATTCCAAAATACAAAAGCATTTCCAGAAAATTTCAGCAATGGAGGGTTTGTTTGATGAGATGGGAAAGCACTCAGTAGTTCCCCAGCAACTATAAATTTTCAGTCTTTAGAAAAAAAACAAAAGAGCAGGCAGAAATTCCAGCAACCAAAAGTTTGTTACCCCTTGACCCTTTTTACCATATACACAGGTAATGATGAACAGCTTTTCTTTACCCTCCTCCTGCTAAATTCTTACCTGTGAACAAGGGTCGTAAATTTCCAGGTGTATCTGCCTCCCATCCAGGCACAAGTGTTTAGTGTAGATGCATTCTAAAAGATAGATATTACCCAAAGAAAATCAGTGTTACTGACTGGGGATGACAATGAAAAGAAAAGGCAACAGTGAAATTTGATAATACTGAGGATTCCTTGAGTACTGGTTATTTGACTGGTTTTTCAAGACATTCAGAATATTTTGTCTCTGATCTGGTTTTTTTGCAGGTAAAGAGAGTTGTTAGGGAGGGGTTTTTTCTGTATGTTTGTTTTGTGGTTTTGGTTTTGTGTTGTTGTTTTTGTAGTGTTGTTGACTGGTTGTTTGTTTTTTCTTTTTTGAGCACACGCTGGAAGTAAACCTATTTAATTTTGCACCAATCAACCCCTTAGGCAGACCAACACCATTCCACTGTGGTGTTCCTATCGAAGCCTTGGTGAATGTTTTCAGACCCTGCTTTTCCTCTTCCAAGATGGAGGAGAGAGGGATACACAATCCTAACAATCAGCTAAGTGTTGATGATCACTCAGCCTGGTACCAGGGCTCAGGGTTCTAAAAGCAGTCAGCCAGACCGTGTGCAGCTCTGATTCTGCACAACAGTCGTTATTTAGCAATAATGTTTATTTACCATGGCATCTGGAGCTTTAAGAGTTCTCATACCAGGCAGCACTAGACCAAGAGTATTTACAGGATCATGTCCTTACGATCTAGTGCAAAAATATTTCTGTAGAGTCAGTTCTCAGATTTAGGACTCTCCGCCAGCACTGGCAACACTGGGAACTCTACTGCAGACACACCATCACTATTATTTCAAGCAGCAGGATGTTCTAAGCAAGTGTAACCAGTCTGTGGTTGCCAACAGGCTTTCTGCACTGTAATTTGTCATCTTCTGAACTACAGGGACAAGAATTGGTGTTGACACTACAGAAAACAAACTTTGTGTAATGAGGGATGGCTCTGTGATCTCTGGAACTCAGCATCTTCACCATTCTTCATGCACATCTTAAGAGTCCATCTGACAATAAACTATCAGTCCCAAGCATCTCAGGGTATAAAATCTACAGCCCCTTGTTTGTTTCCTTAATTAAACAAAATTTTAATGGTTGTTTTGACTCCACTAACAGTGGTATGATCTTTATTTTACTACCCCTATTACCACTTTCCTCATCTCTAGAAATAGTGCTAAATTCACCTTCCAACAAACATTTGTTAACAAATGACAATGTTCTGGGGGTTTGACGTGCCTTTTCCAGGACTTGCAGTACCGGAGGCTCGGAATTGAACCTACTTTTGGTTGTAGGTGGCTTGGAACACACATGGAGCACAGAGAGCACTACATAATTTACATGTGACAGCTTAGACCTAGAGCAGCCAGCTGGGACACAAACTGTCTGCTCAGTCTGCGTTTGTGTAATAACAAGTAATGATAGAGCACACATGCACAATTCTAGCTCTTCCTTCAGAACAAGTTAATTTGGATATATTCAGTACAATTCAGCTTAGTACTTCTTTTTTGCTTTTTTATTTATGGATCCCTAGAAGCTACACTGATTCCTGTGGGGGAAAAAACAAAAAGAAGTGTGGAGAGAGTCCTGCACTTTGGCAGGGAGAGTGAGGTAGATGGCAATCTCTGTGCCTCGTTAAGTTTTGGGACTTTTGCCACCTCAGTTGGGGTGGCAGCACACTTCCAAAGTTATTTGTGTATCAGCTGAACTGTCTTTCCACCCGCGATGTGAAAGTTCAAATCCTGCTTTGCTGCCTTCCAAGACTAAGAAGTGTCTTATGGACCTGCATATTCATTCTGGCAGGAATGTGACATTCTATCCTGTGTACAGCGAGGCTTTCCCCAAAGCCACCAAACCAGCGCACTCCTGCTTCACTGGGGGCCTCGCGTTATGCTTTGATTAACCACCAGTGCCGGATAAACAATCTGTTTCCCCTCTCCCCTGGAGCCCGGGAGGGGATGTTCAGGTGTTGTTTCTTTTTTCTAGTCTATTCCTTTACTCCCTCCATCTCCTCTCCGATCGAGCTGACCATAACCCACCCTCGCTCCGCACTCGCATCCCGGTTCTTTCCCGTCCCCAGTCGCTCCGCAGAGGCTTTGCGAGGAGCACCTCGCCAGCCCCGTGCCCGAGGCTCTGCTCTTCCGAGCCATCTCTCCCCCGACGCCCGGCTCGCCCTTTCCCCTCCCCACGGCTTACACTCTACCAGGACCCCTCGCCCATAACCGAGCGGAAACTCAAATCTTCCCGAAAAGTTCTGCGACACCGAGGTTTTACCCAATTTCTCCATCAAATAAGTGCTTGAGGCGTCGCATCTTGCTCTCCCCCGAAAACCTTCCCTCCCTCCCTCCCTCCCTGCCTCCCTCATCCCTCCCCGCGGGAGCCGCGGCGCTCACCGGCGCTGGACGCGTACTCTCCGATGAACCGCCGGGTCAGGAACCGCACGGCCAGCGCTGCGGGAGGGAAGCAGAGCCAGGTTTAGCGGGGCCGCGCCTCCCCCTCCACCAAACCCGAGGCATTCCCCCTTACCCCTTCCTTTCCCCCTTACCCCTTCCTTTCCCCCTTACCCGACTTGCCGGCTCCGCTGCCGCCCAGCACGGCCACCTTCACCTCGGTCATTCCGCCGCCACGCCGCCCCCGCCGCCTCCGAGCCTTTAAAGCGCCTCGGGCGACACCGCCCCGCATCCCGCATCCCTCATCCCGCCTCCTCCCGGCTCCCCGCCCGCCGGCGCCGAGGGAGGTGCAGCTCCCCGCGGCGGGGCCCGGCCTTTTCAGCTTCTGAGAGGCGCCTTCCTCCTCATCTTCCTCCCCACAAGTGCCCCGGTGTCCTCCCCCACCGAGCAAACTTTCTGCAGGTCGCCTTCCCGCCGCCGGCCCGGGCGAGCTGGCGGGTCCCTCGCCTCCTTCTCCCCTCGGTGCGCTCAGGAGCTGGGGAAAAAGGAAAACAAGAAAAAGAAAAGAAAAAAAGGAAAAAAAAAAAATCCCTTTTGTGTGTATTTGGTTTTGTTCTAAGTTTGTTTTGCAGGTTTGTCGTCACTTGATACCACGAACATGAAAGTGAAGAAACTAAAGTGATTTTTTTTTTAAGTGTTTCTGGGGGTAACTTGCTATTAAAAAAAAGTGGTTTGCGCTTGTCTGGTGTTCTCCGCCCCAGGTTTCAAAACTCTCATCTAACTCTCATTAATGCTCTGATCTTGTAAAAAAACTTCAGTGGGCCTGCCTTTTTATGCCTGATAATAAAAGTTGAATTTAAATTTGAAGTTATGGGGTGCATGGTGTTCAGCTGAGGCTTGCAGTACACCTGTGAAAAGGGAAAATGTGAAATAGCAAAATATTACAGATGTGGAAGGTGAGGTAGAAAGGGCTAATCCCACTGAAAAGACACCCTGTGTCTGCTGTGCCTCTTTGTTTTGAGGTTCCTCAAGTGCTCTCTAATGGCTATTTGGTTCTGAAAGTGCACAAAATACATCTATGCAAAGGCTTATTTAGTCCACCACTAAATAAGAGATTGCTTTAACATCCAGTTTGGTTGGGCTTTTATACTTGTTCTGTTCATGTTTATTTTATTTGGTTTATGTAACTTTAGTATACTTATTCTGATATTTTTACTCCCTTCTGATGGAACCATTGTGCATCATATAAATCATTCAATAAAGCACTGCTGCAGGGTGCTTGCTAGGGGGTATTACAGGTACAAGAGATTTACATGAGCTCAAGAAAACAGGCAGGCAAGGTTTGTTACAGCTGATGGAAATGCTTAGTGTAGGAAAATGTATTTAGAGATAAACAGGCAGATGCAACTTGGCTCCAAAGTCCCTGCTTAAAAGTTGCTCAGGGCTGGAGGTGTGATCAGAGGATACATCTATTTTCCTTTTTGGAGTTTTTTTCACAGAATCATAGAATGGCCTGAGTTGGAAGGAACCTTAAAGACCATCGAGTTCCAACCCCTCTGCCCTGGGCAGGGACACCTCCCACCAGACCAGGTTGCTCAGAGCCCCATCCAGCCTGGCCTTGAACACTTCCAGGGATGGGACATCCACAGCTTCTCTGGGCACCCTGTGCCGGTGTCTCACCACCCTCACGCTAAAGGATTTTTTCCTGATATCTAGCTATCTTTCAGGTGAAACCATTCCCCCTTGTCCTGCTCTGCTATTGCTTGCTCACAAGACAAAAGTTACTAAAGTGTCTAAAGGAATTTTAGTCTGACTTTTTGGCTATTTTAACACTTGCTTTTGAAATAGCAGGATGCTGAGATCAGTAGGCTTGAGTCAATATTAGTGCAACAGGCACAACTTGATATTTTGCTATTTCATAGACATTGAAACCACTGCAACAGGACAGAGACTTCACAGGAAGCTTAGCATCAATATTGAGGCAGCTTGCTAAAAATCAAATGCTGTGGTACTAAATGTTATACTTGAGATGTGAATTGTCCAAACTCCTATTTTATACCCTCTGCAAAGGGAAGAACAGAATCCAGGTCTCCTGTTCTCGTTATTTGGACTTAACTATATAAACACATCCCTTTCCTAAACAGCAGGTATGATGACCAAATTAGGGTGTTGCACATGGTAAAGAATGTACTGCCTGGGACTTTTATTTCTTTCAGTAAAACAATGAAATGTGTTAAGAAGACTGAGATGATTTGTTGCGTGCATTTGGTATGCATATAACTTAAAGCATTAGAGAAACCAAGTTTAATTGAAGATTAAACAATGTGAAAGTTTCCTTTCTGAAAGACTGTTTTTCTCCAGCCCTTTCTAGAACTAAGTGGAATTGAAAGAATTTATAATGGAAGGAACTCCTGAATATCCACTTTTCTGTCCATTTTCTATTATTACTGCTGAATTTTCATTTTACAAGGGTATACACAGAGGTATTTTTTAATTTCTTCACACATGTAGGACAAATATCAAATTTCTTCTACATCAACACCCGCATAAAACTTCACAGCAAAAGTTGCTCACCCATCTAAGCAACGCCATTTTTGACATTCCAAGTTGCAGTGAACACTTTTGTTGATCACCTTATTGAAAAATTTGGATTAACGTGAAGCTTGAGGGAAAGTATCATTTGCCAGAAGAAATGCTGCAAAGTGACCATACATTTTTATGAATTATTTGCCTAG
The DNA here is from genome assembly GCA_013398855.1 of Mohoua ochrocephala. Taxonomy (NCBI): domain Eukaryota; kingdom Metazoa; phylum Chordata; class Aves; order Passeriformes; family Acanthizidae; genus Mohoua; species Mohoua ochrocephala. Next base: position 291,988 of record VZTA01014253.1, on the reverse strand, counting down.
ATTTGGCATTTTATATATAAAAGTTTGTGGTAGATGTAGAGTAATGACTCTTTAAATCGCCTTAGCTGCTTATTTTCTCTGAGTATTGGCTGTCCTTACCTGCAACATGTACAATTGTCACTTTCTGCTCCTTCCATTTCCAAATCTGTCTGTTCTGTCTTACCTTCATTACCCATGGGTGTAAATATCTGTATAAGGTTAGAGGTGTACAGAAAACAGTTCATCTTTGTAGCAAGCAGATTACATGTGAGTTTCAGGTCTGGTTGTCAAAAATGAGTTAAATCCGTGCTGCTCAAGTGGTGAGTAAACCTTGTTTGCACATAGAAAGCTCTGCTATGAAAACAGTAGGCTTCTAATAGATGCAATAAAAATAAATTATTAACTAAATACATTACTTTTCCCAGTAATGGTAGAGGATTGATTTTGAATTGTTTAGGCTAAAAGTTTTCAGCATTCTGCAGGTCACTGCTCAAATGTGGTCACTTTCCATTTCATCCCTGGTTTCGTAGATTAGGATGTCTAAGGCTTGATGCCAAGACCTCTGAGACCCAAAACTGCTTGTGGAGAAAATTAATATCAGGAAAACATTTACTTTCCATTTTAGCCTTTTTCATGCAGCCTGGCTGCTGGAAAGAAGGTGGAATTGGGAGTATATAACTATCTCTATCCTGTGAACAACAATAATGCTTCAATCCAAAAGGGCTCAGTTAGAAACCACTGGCTGAAGCAGGTGCCTGCTGTTTGCTGTGTATGGCATGGAATTTCCATAACTTGGTCTATGTCCCTGCAGAATTCATCCCCTTTTGGCTTACGGCGTAATGCCTTCCAGGTAAAATCTTTTAAAGCCTACTTTCCTCCAAATCTTCTCATGGAGCACTTTAAATTTTACATCTGCTATTCTAACATGAACACACGAACTGGCCAACCAGATGTCTAAAACCACAGCACAACTAACAAAACTAGAAGAGCAGGATTTTCAGCTGAATTCGATGTTTTCATCATCTATAGGCTTGGATACATTCCTCAGTGGAATACGCAGAGGTATTTATTCATGACAGAAAGAAAACGTGATAGAACACAATCCCAGTTACTTCTCTTTGTGTGGTGCAATGGAATAGATGAAAACTGCCATTTTCCTCCTGAAAATGCTGAACCCCCATGAAAGGGGTAGGTTGTTTTATTAAGGGATTGAAATTTTATCTTGCTGGCCGTGGGAAAGTGCTTGGTTTGGGGTTTTTTGTAGCAGAAATTACACATTTGCTCAATGATAAAGTATTGTTAGTGCACAAGGTAAAGTGTCAAGTTGATTTTAAGTTTCTTACTTTAAGTACATTAAGTTTCTTACTTTAAGTACTTTAAGCAAAGCATTAGATTAGAAGTTTTCCCTGGCTGCGAAGTAGGAAAAACAGACCACAATGAACTTTGAAATGGATTGAACAGCCAGTCACTGTTAAAGTTTTAGGGCTGAAAATGACGCCCAACCTATTTCTGCTGTGATGGTGAACGCTTTTTAGTGATCATTGATGTTTGTTGAGTCTGCATCGTGATGAAAGTCCTGCTGAAAGTTCTTAAATAAGTCACACGGAGATAAACCAGTGTTTGAATAAAGTTGATAAAGTACTGTTAGTGCATGAGGTAAACTGTTGAGTTGATTTTCAGTGTCTTACTCTAATTACATACCTGAACATTGTTTGACATCTGTTCCACACAAACTTTAGGACACAGATAATCTTTTAAATGTATAGCTATGAAGGCACTGGCACGTGAGAAAGACCTCTACATTTCACTGCAATGCAAATATTACAGCATTAAAGTAGTCTCATCGTATGGCTTGGACTGCCATGTGAAAGCTTTAAAAAAATGCTTCTTGAATAATTAAGGTGTTAATGACAAGAGGCAAGGGATTTTAAACGGTATAGATCTTCCTTACGTATAATTATTGTACATTCTAGTTTTAGACAGAATTCTGCTTTGCTTGAGTCTCATGTAAGAGACTTTTGCCAGAAAACAGAAATCCTTACATCTAAACTAATCCAAGTTCAGAAAAATGGGAGTTGCAAGGCCAAATGCTCACAGAGGGTGCTTATACCCAAATCCCAACAAAGAAGACACTTTTTATTTTTAGTGCCTGGGGGAATGTTATCTCAAGTTACAGAGCTCTATTTGTAACAGAACACAATTTATTGTATTCTTTAATCATGTTCTGTACTAAAATTTATTTTTCGTAATTTACCTTAAAAATGAAACAGAGTATACAGAGGAAGTTTTTTATAATCTCACTAGAAATTTTTTAAAAAAGAGATCTGTTTCTGTAATGGAATTTGCCAGAAAGGAATATTGCTTACTGAGATGACTCTAAGTGTTGGAGTTTTTTCCTCTCTTTTGGCATTGGAAGAAAAATTGTTACTCTCCAGATATGCTTTGCAAAAGTTTTAAAATAAGACAGGGAATATCATCCTAAAGTAATTAAACAGTCTTGTGATAGAGAAATATTTATTTAAGGTTTAAAAACCCCAGGCTCAAGTCCCTGACTTGAATCAAACAACAATTTAAAATTCTCTTTCTTACATCCCAGGTGATTGCAAAACTCTTAAGGGATGAAACCAGTTTTTATTCTCTGTCACTGATGTTATTTATACAAGAAATTAAAAACAAACAAACAAAACCCCCCAAAAACCCCCCCACAAACCAAAAAGAGCTGTGGTAAAAAGTGCTGCAAGAAGCCATGACATTTCAGGGAAGATTAACCTTTGCCACCAGGTTATTTGGTACATTGATTTTTTTTCTTTTTCTTTCCTTGCCTAAATTTCCATCTCTGATTTGATAAAAATTATGACCAGAGATGATTTCTGGTGGTTTTCCCGTTTGGATGTTCACACATGAAGAAGAGAAATAAAAAAAAAAAAATTAAAAAAAAAAAGCAAAAACTATTGAGCTGTCAGAAAACTGACACTCACAAAAACACATAATGAAAAAACTTATATAATGTCCATCAATTGAAGAAAGAAACTGTGAACTTGCAATCTACAAGCAATTAAGACTTGACTTCTTGTAGGAAAGAACAAAAAGATAGTGCTTAGTTTAATTAATGTCATTTTTATTTTTTTAATTAGTTAGGAAAAAAAATATGGGAGGGTTGTGATATGAAGAGGATTTAGTATGTTAGAAAATGAATACAAATTGTATTTATATATTTTTTCCTACAATCTAGAAACAAGTGCCCCATATACAAAAATTGTGGGAACTACAACTGATGGCTTTCCCCTTAAATATATGAAAGAAATAGGTGCCTGGAAACAGGTGATACAAGAAAAGCATTAGATCAGAATTTTTCACTGACTGTGAAGTAGGAAAAACAGACCACAATGAACTTTGAAATGGATTGAACAGCCAGTCACTGTTAAAGTTTTAGGGCTGAAAATGACGCCCAACCTATTTCTGCTGTGATGGTGAACGCTTTTTAGTGATCATTGATGTTTGTTGAGTCTGCATCGTGATGAAAGTCCTGCTGGAAGTTGTTAAATAAGTTACAGGGAGATAAACCAGTGTTTGAATTTGCAGCATTTTAACCATTCCACAATAAAATGCTGGCACACGTGTTCTTATCTCAAGTGAACGTGTGAGATATGGTGATCTGCAAGGGAAGTCAGGTCTTTCTGCACGGTGCCTTAGCTGGGAGTGTTGAGCTATAATGTCTTGCCCTCTGCTTGGGGTCCTTCAAGTTTAATGTCAGCTCTTTCAATAGTTAGGAGAGGCTTGGGGTTGTTTCCATCGGTTTAGAGATGAAGGGAGACTCCAGCTGAGCACGTTCCTTGTCATTGTCAATTCTCCTCACTCTCAAAATCAGATCTTGTGCATTTTGTGATTGTAGATATATTCTGAAAAAATCTGTGTCTTTGAACGGTATCTATGATGGGGTTTTTTTTCCCAGCAAGGCTTATCTTGCTATAAATCCATTACTTGAATCATTATGGGTTGTGAGAAGGAATGACCCAGTTTCTTGTTAAAGATTTTATGTTTTATTACTATATTTAGTATATTTCTTACTATACTATTACTACATTTACTATATATTTAACTTATTTTTGATGTTTGCCTGTGTTGTGTGTTAAAATGTTTGTCCATGAGTTATATGACATCTCATGCCAGTGTATTTTAGATTAGGCTTTTATTAGATCACAGCATAAATAAGCAATCACTAAACTCTTAATTTCTGCTGGATTAGTACAGTGAAGTTCAGAGTGCAGAAGTTGTGTTATGGCCAATACATATTAGAAGAATAAAGTAGGAAATGAAAATAGTCAACATTTATTCATAACTCGTTGCTCTGTGGGAGATGTTCACCCTCCAAATGCAATATGCTAAATGTGCCCGAATCTAAACAGTGCAGGAAAATACAGAGCTGTTTCTAGCTCTGTGGTTGCCATGGTTTAGATCCAGGAAAACACTCAAGAAAAGATTTAATGTTCATCTTAAGCTGATAAAAAGTTGTTTACATCCAGCTCTACCCTCTGTTTCTTCCTATGGATTCTTGTGATTTCCGTAGCATTCAGTCTTATGGTCTTGTAGCCCCTTGACTGACTGGATCAGTTTGCTGATATGACATAAAAACAAACTTTGAAAAAGTTTTTTGCATTTGGTTTTATCTTGAATCACTTAACTGAATTGACCCGACCCTGTATCACAAATAGTGGGATGGAGAAGGATGTGGGAATGTGTAACCATGAGCAGGATGAAGGACACGGCTGCAACTTTCAAAAGTAGCCGAAGTTGGAACAGCTTTAGAAGAGCTGGGCAAATTTTTAGCTAAACAAGTCCCTGGGACCAGCTTTTCTGCATCCCAGGTTTCTGAAAGCGTTTTCTGTCTTTGAAGGATCACGGAGATCGGGATGTCTTTGATGATTGGGAAAAGATGCGTTTTGCACCCATCCTCAGGAAAACACAGAAAGACAGCAGCTCCTGGGAAGGGATCCCCTCCACTGCTCAGCATTCATTAGACCATGCCTGGAAGACTCCTTTTGGTTTTTCCAGCCCTCTCCCCGTGGAAGAATGCTGCGTGACTGGAGTAAGTGCAGCAGAGTGCCAAGATGACAAGGGGCCTGGAGCACCTGCCCTGTGAGGAGAGGGACCTTTCAGCCCCCCAGCACATATGAGAAGTTGAAACCAGGCTCTTGGCAGTGGTGCATGGAGGGAGGACGAGAAATAGCAGGCTCAGATTAAAAAATGGAGAGTTTCGGACTGGGTATAAGGGAAATCCTACCTGCCATGAAGACAACCAGCCTGACAGATTGCCCATCCTCATAGACTGGCTAGATGAATGGCCAGGGACACGAATTCCAAACTGGACCATTGGAAGGGTTGTGATCAGTGTCACAAAGTCCAGAAGAGGTCCGGTCACTAGCGGCGTACCCCAGTCATCAATAATGAGGCCAATGTTCTCTAATATCCTCAATCACAATCTGGGTAATAGGACAGAGTATCTTGCTGTATTTGATGGCATCTTGCATCTATTATTTGATGGTAAACTTAGTTGACTGTCCTTTTAAGTCCATTCCCACTTCATTTATGATTGAGCCACAAAAAACATCTTTAAAAGATCTTGGAAGTTCTTTAAGGTACTGTTCTTGCAAGACATAATCCATGTGAAAAGGTGCTGAGCACTCCAAAATCCCTCAGCCAGGATAGGCAATTCATAATGCACTGTGGGATTCTGCTTACATTCTGTAATGGGCTTGTGCTCTTTTAAAATAGTCCCAGAGAATCTGCAAGTAGAATATAATTAGAGTTATTTATTAGTGTATTGTAGTGTGTCATTCTAGTGAGAACACTCCAGTGGCTCTGAGTAGAACTGGCCTTGGAAAACTGGCACTTACAGCCCTGAGGTTTTTTTAATAAGCCTCTGACACTAAAGCTATGATTTGGCTTAAAATTTTATGGTCAGTTTTTATAATTAAATGCATCATATTTTCATTTAATACTACTTAATGTTTTACTGAGTGCAGTTCCACCGGAATAAGGTGCTTATAGTGCAAGTGTTCAGACGTAGACTTCTACTGCAGATAAAAATGGTAACAAGGAGATGTTTTGGTTATGTTTTGTATATAGATAAAAACTGAGATTCTGAAGTGATTTTTATAATCCAAATTCCTACTAATAATTGTATTGTTTATGTACTTTCTGAACTTTTCTGTGTTTGGGCAATGGAAATTGTTGCAGTTGAGCATGGCCAGTGTTACTTTCAGGTTCTCACTGAGGAGTTTGTTTTGCTTGGTGCAGTAGATAATGCAAACAGTTCAGGGCTAGAATTACTAATTTAGAGGCATTGCCATTAGACATAAAACAAAAGGCATGGAGTATTTTTCTTGGTCTGAACTCTAGTAGGAGCTGATCAGACTCAACTTTGTCTTGATTGTACCACACTAAAGTGTATCTGGGAAGGACCTATTTAGAGCATAGGAGATCTTGCACCTTTCTGGCTTACAAACAGAAAGAAAAAAAACACAGCATGTTCATAGAAAGCTTTTGGGTTTGGGTTGTATTTAATTGGTTTTGTTTAGGGCTTTTTGTTTTGGTTTTGTGCTTTTTTTTTTTCTTGAGGGCAATGTGTAAATTTATTATGACATTCTTTGGACTGTCTTTGACTGTGAGAGGTTCCTGCAGACAGGGTCTTATGAGAAATTTATAAATGATTTTATTTTCATGCACATAGTGAGGATAATAGTAGTGAAAAAAAAAAATAATCAAAGGTAGCTGTAGGATTCTGGAATTCAGGAATAGAAACAAACCCCAGGTATATAACACTGCAGAGCATATTGCAGAGGCACTAATGGGGATAATGACTGCGAGGTAAAAATACCTCAGGGTTTAACATCTGAATCTTGAATTGGTTTAGATGCCTTGTGTGCCCACAGCTGTTGACTGCTGCTGAAAGAAGCAGGAGGGAAAAGAAGAATAGAAACACGTTCATCAGCAGGTATTTTCATGTAAATACCCAGTTGCAGACAGTTTATTTCAGAAATAGTTTGTTGGATTTTTAATTAGCTGCGGTTCTATATGAAGCTTTAATTAGCGTATAGAAAACTGTAACTGCTCAGAACACACTTACAGAGTGATGACAGCTCAGTGTGTGGGGTGGGAAGAGTCTCTGTTTTCAATAGAGCTAAACAATTTGAAAAAGATGCACTGAAAGCCAGGAACCAAGCAGACTGTTACTGAATGGATTTGCAGAAGCAGACACACCAAACAGGGGCAAAGACATCCATTTTAGCATGTTCTGCTGGGGACAACTCTTTGTGGTAAAAATGCTGCAGTGAAGGTAATGAATTTTGGATTTGAAACTTGCATACAGCTGGATTATGTCTTTGCTTGTCTTTTTGTTCTGTTTCCCTTTGGAGGCCTGCTGGTGTCTCAGAATCAATTGTTGCCCAGAGGGCAATGAAATAGGAGAATTTTAATGGTCCTGCAACTTGATGATTTGCATTACAATGTTGCTGCTCCATTTAAAGGGCTCAAATATTTTCAGTGTAAAAGTCTTGAGTTTGGTAAGCCAAGAGTGTTGTGAGTGTGGATCCATCAAAATTTATAAAATGCAGCCTTAGTCAGGGGGCTGTGCTCACCTTCTGGATAGGTTAAGAGTCAGAGATTTTCTACTTTATTATGAAACTGATCTTCAGATTCCATCAGAGATAGAGTAGGTTTTGTTTTCTATCATATCCTTGGCTTGATTTATTAAAAAAACCCCATAAACCCTTCTGTTTGTTGAACTGAAAACAAATGGATGTAGGTCTCTGGTGATCTGAGCTGGGTCAATGGGGATATTTTCTGCCTGTCTAAATCATAGTGAGATTTTTTTATGTTCACTTTGTGTGTCATAAGACTATCATTTATAAGATAAGAGCCTCATCCTGTTCCTGCTGAAGTCAATGGGTGTTTTTGTGATTGCTTTCCAGCAGTAGTAGGATTGATGACTGGAGCTGAGCAGCTGCTGAAAGGTTAGTTTTAAAGCAGAATTGTGGTCAGAAAAGCAAAGTGACCCTGTCAAGCTGACATGCTGAGAGCACTACATTTATTTTTTCTCAGTGACATCCAGACCAAATCTGCTCAGTTTACAAGTCAAACATTTTTTATTGACTTCCAGAACTGCAAAGTCAGCCTCAGTGTGGAAAATCAAAACTGTTACTTCTGCTTCGGTCTGCAGAAGATTCAGCATTTAGAACTCGGTTGACACACCACTGATGCATGGCTGAATCCAGCCTGCCTTTCTATGCCAGCCCCTAGCTCTGGAGGGTGAAAGCTCTTACAGGAAAAATTTATTTGTTAGGAGAGCAAGCAGACATGACTTGCAGAGATAAGGAGATATGTTGGGGAAGTGAGGGCCATTTTTATGTCTTGCTTCTAGCTGCACCTACACTTTAATCCTTAACTTCTGCCATGATAAGGATTTCATGTCTTCACATTGTTTTAGTCTGGGGCTACAGCCTAAACTCTCTTCATTGCAAAATATCTTTTCCAAAAAGGCTTACTTTTTAATGATAAAAGTAAGGATTTCAAGGTCAGTGTAAGACTTCAAAAGCCACATCTGAAGGAGGTGACTCATTCCGGATCATGCAATTCCTTGTTTACTCTGAAGGGTTCACCAAGATCAGGAATATGGATTGGGGAGGTAATTCAGTTTATTATTTAAGAGATCTTAACTTTATGTAATTGCAGGTGGGGCTTCAGCAGACGCTGGCTTGTCATACCTGTGCCTTAATGTGACCCTGACCTCAGAATCTTGATGTGCCTTGCTGCTTTCTGCCATGCTTTATACCACACATACCGTGTTGGATAATGTTTGATGGAAGTCTGCTGTCTGTAGCTATTTTTAAGGTCAGCTAAGTATTAATGATTCTTCTGAAGAGTGAGCCCATGTTAACTGAACTCCTTGGATGCTACAAAAGCTCGTCAGGCTTATACTGCGGGAGATTTTTCTCATGGTTTGGGGTTTTTATTCCTCAAATTCAATGAAAGGTCACAAAAATATTCCTGTTTTTAGTGATGCATTCATCTCTAGAGTTCTTCCTTTCTTCTGTTGGTTGCAGAGCTCTTTAGTGAGTTTGTTAACCTCCTGCAGGTGAGACCTTTTTGTTTTTTTAAAGGAGAGTGGCTAGATAGGGGAGGAGCTGCTTGTTGGTCTCTTTCTTCGTCCTTGGTCGCTGATAAGCCTTTGAAGGGCAAGGGAAGCTTGCTCCTCCCCAGAGAATGACTGAGCATGCACAGGTGAGGGATATTTCTGTGAGATGCTGGATAGGATGAAGAATGGGATAGAGGACATGAGAGGCCAGTAGAAGGCTGGAAAGTAAGAAGCTGAAGAGGAATAGGAAACTTCTCTGCAAAGAAGCTGCTTCACTGTCTTGGTGATGGTAGAAATTATGAAGACCTGGAGGTTTGTTCCAGCCAACACTTCTGCATGAGAAAGGATTATGGAAAAGTTTCATCCTTCAAGAACACCACTCTCAGGATGCAGGTTGGTTTCAAACCTTTCTGTTTAATGCCTTGCCCAGCAAATCCAAAATTATTCTTTTTGAGGCTTTTATTTTTGCTTTGTTGGATTTTTTAATTTACTTTTTTTTTTTGTACCTTCAAGTGCCAGTGTCAGGACCTGGAAATGTTTGGTACCTGTCGAAGTGCTCACTTTTTAAAACAGTTAAGTGATTTGCTCTTACTTTTCAAATTATGTAAGATGTGATCATGGTTCACATGAATCCAGTTTTCTTTCTGTGTTGAGGTGCGTAGGTTCTTCAGGAACTGTGATCTCTTTCCAGTTAGGTAAAAAAGCCTCAGTGGAAACATAAAGTAAAACTGAACTGTGTGTGCATGGAGATCAATGAATTAAATCAAAGAAAACATTAATATTTTGCTGCACGTGCATAGCTCAGGTTTCTAGTACAAGCAATTAAACTTATTTTCTGGAAACGTCCAGGTCTTTAAAAAAAAAAACAAAACAAAACCAAAAACAACCCAGCAGGGAAAACAAAATCCTCTCCCATCCCTCATTTGGGAAAACAAACAAACCAACCCACTGGAATGTATGGAAGTACTCAAGTTAATGCCATACGAACCTTAGCTCTGCCTCTATGTCCTTGCAGTAGTAGAAAACCCAAGGGCGACTCTTCACCAAAAGAACCCCCAAATCTTTCAGAAAACAGCTCATGATTTAGGGGCAGCCTCAAAGCAGAAGATGCTTATTGAGTCAGACTTTATTAAAAAGAAAGGTAGTGCATCGTTAGTCGTAAGTGAAAACATCGGCTGTGAGGCGCGGTGTACAAAACTTAGGTGTGTCCTGTGTGCTCTTACAGAAGCGCACAAGCTATAAGAAGGTGTTTTACATCATCAGAAAATTTTGTCTTTGAAGTTGTTCTGCAAAAGGCCTTCTTTTAACAGTTCATAATGACTCATCCCCTTATCTCTGCTGTTGATCCAGCTGTGCTCGCCTCTAAGTTCACCTGAATAGGTGCAATGAGGACAATATGGTCTTGTGAGGTTCCTGCTAAATTCATTTGTTTGTGAGCAGGGACATGACTTCAGTAAAGCTGAAATATCATCATAGTTTAGGAGTGAAGACAGACACCCTCAAGTTTCTTCTAAGGAAGAGAATTAAACCTAAGAAGTCAGTGCTATTTTGCCTTTCCGTGAATGTCATACCTCTCTTCCTTTCTCGTAGTACATATGTGTACAGAGCTTGGATTTGTGATTGTGGAGTTGCTCATGTTAGACAGAAATGCACATAAATGGTGTTTATTTATTTCCAATTTCTGCATTATAACAGTAATATGCTCTTTTTATACAGCAAACAAATGAGTTTACCCAATTTGTATTTTACACCTTCTTTTAACTCTTGTCTACCTTCCAAGCTCAGGTGATACCATTCATATACTAGAATTTTAGAAGATGTGTATGAAAATAACTCTACGGACAAACACTTGTTATAGAAATAAGCACTTTATAAATCATTAGAAAATGCCCCACTTTCTTACTAGAAAAATATATAAACCACAACTTGCCCCAGGTCAATTGATATTTTTCATCTTATTCTCTGTGGTGCTGAAGTGGCCTCCGTTTCTGTCAAACTCAATTGGATTTGCAGTTGTTCAGTATCAGTTCTGTGAGAGCTTTCATAATTTCAGGGCATTCAAAACCAGTAAGGGTCCTGTGGTTTGCACAGTCTCATCAATACCTCGTTTATAAACTGTGCCATTGTCCCCTCAATTAGACACTCCTTACCTGTCCCATTAGGTCCCCTGACTCCTCTTAGCCTCAGTCAAACAAAGCTCTTCCTGTCTCCCAGAAAGGCTTTCTGCCTTGCTTTGGAGATGGCCAGAAATGGAGGTCTCGAGTTTTTGTGTGATTAGCTGGCTCAAATAAACAAATATCCTTTAGAGTTAAATAGCAATAATTATGCATTCACTCCAGGCTAACCCTGACTGACTTCAGCTCCCAGTGGTGGATTCCTGGGAGGATTTTGGGAGCATCTGCATTAGCATGTCAGTGCTGAACTGGAGTGTGTGCTGGAGCAGGTTTGCTGATCCTTTTTCACTCCCCAAACCCACATACCCCTCTCACGTCAGACAGGGTCCCGGAGCCCGCAGATTCCTTCGCATTCCGGCAGCGGGAGCGTGGCTAATGTGCTCCAGCTGTGGGACACATCTGGGGCTGGGCAAGCGGGACACGGCTGGGATGAAACATCCCTGCCTTCACCTCCTCCCCTCCCGCAGCCCTCTCACGCCTCAAGGGAGGGCATCAGGCACCCTTCAGAGCCTTTCCTAATGGGGCCGTGCTGCCTCCCGCTCCTGTAAACAAAGCCTTTGTTAAAGGTCAGCTCAGTCCGCGGAAACTTCTGTCTCTGAAAGTGTTTGCATGGTGTGTCGCAGCACGATGAGGATCAAAAAACACTTCCAGTCTTTTAGTAAAAGAGGTTTTTTTTCAATTTGTGGTTCTTCTGAGCACAATCTATCTTTTCAAAGTTCTTTTACAAAGTCTCTATCTCTTTAAAATAGCTTTAAAAATAAGAATATTTTTATTTAAGAATGCTGTTGTTTTTAAAGAGTACTGATCAGAATATTCTGGAGTACTAATTCCAATGTAATATGGAAGTAAAGGATATTCAGTTTAAATCATAGAATTGGTAGGGTTGGAAGGGACCTTTAAAGATCATCTAGTCCAGCCCCACTGCAATGAGCAGGGGCACCTTTTGCTAGATCAGATTGCTCAGAACCTTCTCCAATCTGGCCTTGAATGTTTCCAGGGATGGGTCATCCACAGACTGTTTGGGCAACCTGTTCCAGTGTTTCTGCACCCTCATTGTAAAAAATTTCTTCCTTGTATTTAGTCTAAATCTACCCCCTTTTAGTTTAGAACCACCACTTGTCCTACCGAAAAATCTGTCCCCACCTTTCTTATAAGCCCCCTTTAATTATTGGAAAGTTGCAGTGAGGCATAAATTGTGTTATATTTGGATACAGGTAGGCCAGAGAAATCATCTGTAAATATATTTCAAGTATTCTCTGTGAGTTATCCAAGAGTATTAATATTGTGTTTATTTTTTGTAGGTGTTGTTTAACATATTCCTTAGTTACTAATGGACTACAAAGTATTTTATCATCTTGTTGTGATACTAAGCCACCATCCTGCTTCTCTCCAAGCATACCAGAAAAATCTTTTGCCTTCTCTGCTTCATTAAAAATATTTTCACGTAGGAATTTCCATATAGCTAGGAACTCTTCTAGTTGCTCATAAATTCTACATTTGCCAGCCAAGTTATGGCAGCATAAACTTAGATATTAAGGGGCTTACAATCTCTGGCTCCTACTCAGGCTCTTGGTTAGTCTGAGGCAATTAATTTAGAGTCAAGGTGCTGCAGATCTGGGGGTTTACATATTTGTATGGATTTTTGTTTGCTTCAACTTCTTGCAGTCTTATTTAAAGAATAATTCTTCTGCCATTCTCATTAAACACAGACAACAGAATATTGTTGTGAGGGAAAAAGAAACCCAGCCTAAACCATTGCTGAGACACTGTCCCAGACAGCTTTGGCAAGAAATGCTTTTATTTACAAATGCATGCTTAAGAAATGAAATTTGAATTTGGTGTTACTAAAAGTAAAAGAACAACTGTCCAAAACGACCAGAGGTGCTGGACTGAGCACGAACAGGACAGGCTGTCTTGTTTATCTGCCCATATTGCATTGAGATGTACATTTTGTATTCATGCTACTGCTTCTTAGAAGTGCATTTTAAGTTAAGTTAATGATTCCCTTAGATGTGCACTTCACAGTCTTGGGAGGCTCCTGTGGGTGACAGAACTCAAAATACACACCAGAGATCTAATTTAGAGTAACAATACCTTATTATCAAGAAGTTTTAAAAAAAACCCTGGCCAGCAAGCACCCTATCCTCTCTTAAACTTTGGCAAAAATTTCTGCCCTTCAGTCTGTTTGGTTCCTGGTTTTGAAGAAATGCTGCAAACTGAGAGCGTGTTCTGTTTACAGCTGGCATTTTTTCCTGCAATTAACAAAATTGCTCCTGCCTCCTTTTAAATACAACTTGGCCACCTCCTCTGTATTGTTCTTTCATGAAGAGTATTCTTGACTTCATTGACATTCAATAATGTTGAGGTATGTTGCTAATTATTCCCAGCATGAATGCGTGCTTATAATTGCAATTTATCATGAATGTGTAAGATTGGTTAATGATTTTTAAAAATATTTTATTTTTTTTCCCCTCAAATCTTGAGGGTTTTATTGTTTCTAAAGCTGCTGAATAACCTGCTGGCTTGAAAATAATAGTTAATGCATACCACCTACTGGTAATAATTACATCAAAGCTTTTTGCCCCTTCTAGTGTGCTAATACTGCAGAGCTTTATGAATTCTTTCCAGCCAAAGAGCTGAATTTTTCTTGAGTGCATCAAAGTTACGAGGAGACTTCCAGCAGAAGATGACTGACTTTCCTGTGTACCAAATAGGTGGTGTATTCCATCTGCCCCCCTGGGAAATTCCTGGGCATGGGAAGCGCAATCTCAGATGATATAGTTCATGCATAACCAACTCCTTAACGTGATGTGGGCAATAAAGAGACCTGAAACAGTTTTGCTGAAGCCAGAGCAAAAAGGAGACGGAAAAGTTGACTTCTCTAAACCTAATAGTGGCAATTTACTTTCATGGTAGATAAATGCCTGGCTACGGGCCTTCTCACAGCTCAGAACAGGCCTCTGCTAGTTGTGATTTGGTTTGTGCTAATTCCTGGAGCAGTTATTTAAAACTTGCTTCTCTCACACTGTAGCTCACCAATTCTTCTGGGATTGACTCCAGTTTGGTGGGTGGCTCCACTGCTCTGTAGTTTTATGCCTGGAACTGACTGCTTCTAAGTTTGGGAGTCGTAATTTCTGGCTTGGAAGGCTTTCTGGCTTTTGTATAGTGGCAGAGCATTGAATTTTATTCCCCCCCTTTCCCCATATTTCTGCATAGAGAATGTGCCCTGAATGGAAGTGGCAACAAATACAAGTAATTTATATTCTGTTAATAATGATTAGCTTTGTGTATTTTAAACTGGAGACACAGAAACAAAATTCCTTGGCTGTTCATGATACTTGGTACAATGCTCATGGACTTTGAGGTGAAGTAGATCTTTCAAAGACTAACTAAAAGTGTCATTCTGGGCATTATTATGAAGAGCAGTCTCTATATGCTCACTTCTGGAGGAGGAGAAAGCCAAAAAAGAAGGTATTTGGGTAGGACTTGCTTCATCACTAAACCCCCAAGTAATCCTATTATGTTTTTTGGACTTGCTGCTAACTATTGGATTCTTGATACTGCTAATTGAATTTGAGGCATAGGCTTTCAAAGAGCTTTAATTCCCATTATATTGTCTGTACTTGATATTGTGTGTGAAGATTCACTGAAATGTGCAAAGCAGCAAGGCATATAAAAAAGGGAAATGATGGCATGAACTCAGAGTGACCAGACAGATTCAGAAAACAATTATGAAAAGGAAAGTTATGTTGTTTCTGCTCTGTGACTTCTTATCTGGACTGTGACCTTGAAAGTGGCTCTTGCACTGCCTGCCTGTGGCAAGCAGCTGCTTTCCCCACTGCATTTCTCCACGCATTGATTAGAAAAAGAAGGGGTGGGATTTGCAGAGCAACCTCTCTGAAGTTTAAGCACATCTCTGATTACTTTAACACGGAGATCTTCTCATCTTTTTTACACTACGTTAAAGTATTTTTTCTTGGATTATGCGTTCCTTTGGTGGAGAGGGGTTTTTGGAGGATGGACCTGTGTGAGTCGTGGAAATATTTAGTATCTGAAGCCATGTAAAATGCCGAGAAGTAACTCCTGCCTAAAAACGAACAGATATCTTGTTAAGTGCAGATTTGAGTCAGTTAAAACAGGTGGAATGACATAATTTTTCTCTGAAGTGAAACAGTCTTGAGATTGCAAGGGGTGTGAGTTGTGGCTCTTTCTTTTTTCTGGTTTTTTTTTTACAGTTTGGCAGCACACAGTAGAAGAAATGTTTTCCAGAGGGTAGTTGCCTCGTGCACTTCCAAGTAAAGCAGGTTAAAAACTCTGTACCTGCCTTGCTTCCCGAGCTGGGCATGACAGTGTATGGGCACAGGGAGGGAAGTGGGGTCAGGAGGACAAGGAATTGATGTGCTCCTTCCTGTGGAGTTCCAAGCCAGCACAGAGCTAATCCTGTCCATGTTATGGACCAAATGTGTTCCTGAATGACCCTGACACAAAAGTCATTCCAAAACTGCTTTTCTTTTTCTCTTTTCCTTCCTATTCCAGCTGCAATTAGATGGATGAAGAAAAATGACACACTAAGTGATTTATTTAGGAGCATGAACAGCCAAAATTTTTAAGCAGATTTATTATCATCTTAGAAAAACCAAAACATTGAAGCACACGCTATTTTTAGACAGGTCTGTCTACTATTTTAACCTGATTCTGATTTTTTTTAAAGGAAAGACAGCCTGTGTTTTCCCAGAAATTACATTTATGGTGATATGTATCTGGTATCTGTAGAGGCCAAATGCAGACAAATAAAGCAGCTAATACTGGCTGTATTCACGAAAATCCTATAGCAGTTTAGCAAGGAATAATACCTAGCTAAAAATGAAGTGAAAAGTTAAGCATCTTGTACTCAGTGTTTTAAGGGTCCAAAGTAATTCCCATTTTTCCACTGTAATGAAAGATTCAGTGGGATGTCAGGTTGCTGAAGCTCAGCTGGACTAGGAAAAAATGCTTACTAATTTAAAAATGAACAAAGCCAAAGCTGAACAAAAAAAATATTGTGCATTCCTATTGCCACTTCAAGTTATTAGTGCCATGGGAAAAGGTGGTCTGTGGTTCAGCTACGCGTTCCTGGGATAGACAGGAGCTTGCTGCTGTGGCTTGCATGAGATGGAGAGAGGAGGGCCCTTTGTCATCATCTGCTCTTCCCACCAACCCTACAGGGCATGGGGAGCGTTGCTGGTTTATCTCCAGCAGGAATTCTCATGTGCCAGGGAGGTGTTTCAGAGCTCTGCATGCACACCTCGAGCTCTCCAACCCAGGATCAGCTCCAAAACAATGTTTCTGGAGTTTGTGTGTGGTTTGTCCCTTGGTTATAGGGAAGTCAAGGGGAAGGAGTTTTGCCTGGGTCAGGACACAGAGCCCAAGAACTCTGCTGGGTGCTGTGGAGAGCTTTTAACCTCCAACCCCAGCCTGAAGAAAGCAAGAGTCTAATCAAACTTCTTAATCCTGTCGCAGGTTCAAACTGCTGATCCTGGATGCCCTCCACAGCTCTGCAGGGAAGGCTGAGGTGAAGTGGGGCTGACGGCTTTTATTTCTTGGCCTGCTCATGTAGGTATCCCATTCAGGAGCTTTCTATTTTGTTTGGAAACATCCATTGTACGTGGTTTAATTTCATCAAACTTTATTTTTCGTACTTTTTTTTAAAAAAAGTGTATTATCTATTTTTTTCATCAAAAATGCACTCAAGTAGAAGAAAAAACCTTTTGCTGCTTCTGATGTCCTGCTGTTACTCCCCAGTGTTAATGTCTGACATAAAGATTAATTAAAATAAATATCAAGTGCTACTGAAATAATTAATAAATTATACAATTTACATTCGATTGTAAGTGGAAGAATGCCTTTCACTTCCCTTTAAAAAATCAGCATGGTTCCAGAAAGGAAGGAAGCATGTTAATTACAATGCCTCCATGAGACTTTACAATTCATGGATGAGAGTTGATCAGAAGATGTAAAGGAGGCAAAGAAAGTATTTTAGTGTTTGATACTTCAGTGCTTC
Organism: Mohoua ochrocephala; assembly: GCA_013398855.1. Lineage (NCBI taxonomy): Eukaryota > Metazoa > Chordata > Aves > Passeriformes > Acanthizidae > Mohoua > Mohoua ochrocephala. The sequence goes on along the minus strand of VZTA01014253.1, from coordinate 274,662 downwards.
TAATCCCAAAGGTTGCTATTAAAATACATAAGAAAATCTGTTGTGCGTTTCCAGCAGTTTGATATTTCCTGAACTTTTCCTTTTAGAAGAGTTAGAGACATTTAGGATTGGATGCTGGTTCCATGCAACTTTTGGCATTGAAGTAACAATGGAGTTTCTCCTAACTTACAGTAGTTCATGTGAAATCAGATTTTTACAAAATATCCAAATGTTTCATAGCTTTTTTTTTTAACATATATACCATGACCAGCATTAATACACGTTTTCCTGGCAAGCAGTGATAAGAGCAAAAGATTGAAGCAGCAAATATAACGTGTCTAAGGCACAGCCATAATGTCTGGTGTAGTTTATAAAATGATTTGAAGATGTTAATGCATCTCTGAACATATTTCTTAATCTGGAAAGTAATAGTATCTGTTAATAGAACAGTGGCAAGAGGAAGAAGAATGGTGGCAAGTATCTTCTACAGGGCTGGCCATCAAGTTATCCACTGCTATGAATTATAAAATCATCTTAGATATACAATCACAAAACCAGCTGTGCAGGGTCAGATTGTACAGATTTTGGAAGAGGGAGGAGCTGTAATTCAGATCTGTAGGAAGTTGAATGGGAGCAAAACTCTTTCTGAGGTGGAGGCCTTTGCTGCTTCCAGCCAAACTTAAATCCCTCTTTGATAGCATGGCAGCTTCACAGCCCCCTTTAAAATGTTTTCACTTGGTGTTTTGGGGGATTTTGTTGGTTGGGTTGGGGTTTTTTTTGGTTGGTTTGGTTTGTTTGTTTGTTTGTTTTGGGTTGTGGTTGGTTTTTGTTTTGGCTTTTTGTTTGTTTTTGTTTGTTTCTTTGATTGTTTTCCCCCTTCCTCATCATATTATTTGAAACTGTGAAGAAGACACTTAAAAAACCAAAAAAGGCAAATACCTGGAAAACATGAACCAAAATGGATAGTCTGGAAAAGTTTTATTAGCCCTGAAGACAGGATTTTGTAACTGGAGACTTGGGGCCAGGAGTAGTGCTGCCTCTTCTGCCTGTTAGAGGAGCCTGAGCAGAAGATTCCAGACTTTCACCTCCAGGACTAGCTGGAAGTGTGAGGTGTGACCCAGTGCCCTGTGCTAGTAGCTAACTTGCCTGATCCAGTCTGGGTTACAAATTCCTAACACAGTCACATCTGCCAGGATTTATTCCAGGATTATTGCCCTTGTAGTTCCGTGGAAAGCTTTTCCTGGGACATGTTTCCTTGTCACTGCGAACTGAGCAGGGAAATTCATGGCTGCCTAGGACTCCCAGGCCTTTTTATTAAATCTTGTGCTGTCCCATTCCCTGTAGTATAATTTAATGCTGCAGAGCAGTGGGAGACAACTGAAAATAGTTGTGTTTGTGATGCAGGCACTTAACAAGTTGTCTCAGCAGATCTGAACAATTACCTAGATTCAGTGAAGAATGTGTCTGTTAATTGTGATGGTCATTAGAGCACTCACTGCCTGGAGTCCTGAACTCGTGTAGCCATTGTTCTGCTGCTTAATTTCAGACTTATAAGTACTCAATTTATTTTCTGTACATGTTTTAATCATATCTGTTCCATTACAAGCACATCTTTTCATTTTAGTTGCAAAGCTCTTTTTTGAGGCAGGGAAGATTGTGTCTTTCGTAAGTGTACAACAAACTAACATCTTGATTATAGTTTGGAAAAATCAGTCGGAAGTGCATCTGACAAAAAGGTCTGTGATTATAAAGAGACTGTTCAGTGTGGACATGGCATTCAGGCTTAGGAAAAATTCTTGGGAAAGGATTTTTTGTTGTTTTGTTTTGCTTGTTTCTAATTTGGATTAACAACTTTTTTGTTTTGGTTTGGTTTGGGTTTTATTTTGGGGTTTTTTGTCCTGGGGGAAAAAGTGGGGAGCACGACAAAAATAATAGCTGTTTAATTTGATACTGCTGATTACTGTTGGGTTTTGACCTAAAGGCTCATTAACCTTTGTCCCAAAAATCTTATCTAAATAATTCAGCATTTATATTGGGAGTGGGAGAGCAGAGGATGTGGATTTTTGAACTCTTTTGGAACATCACTGGCTCTGCATTTAGAACAGACTTGACCTTTCTCAGGCTCAGGTCCTGGGCTCAGCGTTCACCAGACTTTCTCAATGACTTTTTGTTCTTAAGGAGGGGGGAAGTCAACACTTGCCTGGCTTGAGAACGTTTTTAATGCAGGTTTTAGTTTGCAAAATTCATACCTTCAGCATACAGGATATTTGAGGTGAATGCCATGGAAAGGGAATATTCTGCTCCGTAGACAGTTTTGTGGAGTATGTGCTGTTTCTTGCATTGCATGGGGGAGATGGATGGTGTCGGTGCTTATGAGACTTCTTGGAAATTATTTAAATATATTTCACTGCACTCTTGAACTGTGAAGAAAGAATAGCAAGATCAAATGAGGGGAAATATTTCTCTTCTGTCAATTTATAGTACTGTATGTCTGTCTCTGCAGCTGCAGCAGCATGGCTGACCATTTTTATTCCATTTCCTGAAGAGTGAAGTGAACATATCCATTGTGACTTCCCTTAGTTAAATCTACATGTGTGTGACACCTGCAACATGCACCTAAGTGGTTTATTATAGAATTTAATACTTAAACCTTTTATATCCTGCAGATACAGATGCTTTAAATGAGGTAGCAGACATTAGTTAGTTAAAGGGCATTTGTGCATATTAATTTCTCTGATGAAAACTTGCAAGGAATTTTGAGAAATTGAGATCGTCGCAAGTTTGAGAAAGGAAGTTTGTGTCAGGAACAAATACCAGCTCTCTTCAAATCCTCTAAACACTTACTAAAAAAAAGTCAGGATTCAGTTATGCAATGGAGAGATTCTTTTCTAGAGTGTGATTTCAGTTCTTTGCACAGTCTTAGGTGAAGTTTAGGAACAATGAAAGTATCGAAAGCATCAATTCTTAGTTCATCTCTATAAATTTCATATAAATGATTGCAAGACCTGTATGGAAGAAAATGAGAGAGCATGAAACTGATCATCTAAAGAAGTAAATTAGGGGAAATTAGCCTTCATTGCATTCAATGTTGGACAAATTCAAACTTCGGAACAACCTGGGAGAAGTTTTTCTAGGAAATAAAAGTGTTAAAAAAATAAATCTTTATTTTGAAAATATAGCTGGTGCAAGTTGTTTCAAGATTTTCTAGACTGGGTCTTGTGAGCATCTTCTGTGATGTTAATTGGATGTACAATAATTTTAAATTTTAAATTCCTTCTGACCACTTGCAGTTGCAAAGAAATGCTGAATCGAGCTCTAACTACAGGTGAGCACCAAGTCGACTGCAGCACAGTTGAAAATGAGTGAAAAAACCAATCTGCCCAAATAGCCTGAACTTCAAGAGGGAAAAGTCTGTTCTGTGCCTAAATCAGGAAGGGTCCACTGTATATTCCACTCTAAAGCTAAACCAACACTTGTCAAAGATATCAGTTGATTACATCACTTTAAGTGCTTCTTTTTGTGGTAATTTCTAAACTGAAATGCTCTAAGGCCTTTATAAAACTTGAATATTTCAAGTGGATGTGTGTGAACTGGAAGTAAAAATCCTGTGCAAGTGTTAGCTGGGAGATTCATCTTGCCTGAGTTAGTTCTGCTTTGTGTTTTCCTGCGGTGGAGGCAGAGATTGGATTCTCTCTGTGCGCAATGAACACAAGACCGTGTTTACATTTGCATGCCAGGATTCCAATCCTAAACTGTCTGTTTCTTTCACTTGACTGAAGGAAGTCTAGACAACCAGATCAGACCAGGATGTAGTTGTCTGAAGCTGGCTCAGCAAAATTCTTTTTTTATGCCTAACTTGAGATATCTAAAAGTAAGGTCCCCAAAGTAAGCTATTTTATTTGTTTTAAATGTTTCCTTAAAATGGTTTACCATGCTTGTCATAAGGATTCATTCAGATTAGTGACTAAAGGTAGAACAATAGAAATGAGAACAAACTACTTTCCTTGACTAAACCAGCACCTCAAAGATTTGTATTCACTTTAAGAATGCTGATCAATTTTTTGCTTGTTTGGTTTGGTTTTGTTTTTTAAATCTCTTCAAAGTTAAAGCCGTGAAATTTCGCCAAAAAAAAAGGGCTACTGTCCTTGCCCTTGATATTTTTTTTTCCAAGCAGAGGAGCTAAGCAGAAAACCCCAGTGTTGTGACTGTGAATGGGTTCATTAAATAAGCAGATGAGGAGCTGTTTGTGGTGTGAGGCTTTGGGAGCTGAGCTTACAGCGAGAAATACCAAGTTTGGAAGAGCCTGTTCTCATAGGATGGGACCGTGCTGAGCTTTCAGCCACTGGAGGATGCTTAGGAGGAGCTCTCTCTGGAATTACTCTGAAGAAAGGTGAAAACTGAGGAACAGCCCTCTTTTGGCTGGATGTTTCTGGTTGGGCTTTGCCCAGTAGTTGGTTTTCAGTGCAGGATTGGCTTGGAGGATTTGTGCAGCCTGTAAATAGTGCTGTTTCCATTACAGAAGGAAGGGAGTGTGATTGCAGATCTAAAAGCACAAAGCTGGGGTGTTGGAAGGCCAAGCAACCCTAACTCCTTATGCAATCCTAGGGGCCCAGAGAAGATGACTTTAATTGCAGCCCTAATTCTTACCAATGATGCTTTGAAATCCACAGATAAAAGAGACTTATAACAGTGTAAACTAATTATTATTTTGATTTGACATAACACAGTTCTGAGAAGATGGGCACCACTCAAATCCTTCACTGAGAAGGCAGATCAAAGGAGGTTTTTTTTTCTTTTCCCTTGCAGTACACCCTTCTGCCTTTTGCTAATTGCACTGATGTGGATTTATGCCAGGCACAAAGATACGTAGTTAGTCCAACAGTCTCTCTTACTGCTTGCAACATTAAAAAAATTCAATAGCTCAGTTTTCTAGTTTAATTCCAAGAGAAATAGTTCACACATAAAGAATTAAATTCCTCTAATCCATGAAAATATAACTGGAAATCATAATAATTTCAACAGGAGAACTGCTTCCCACTGGAAACAGGGATTTTTGGTTATTGATGAGAGTAATTTTAAACCACACAGTGAATACTTTTCTCCAGTAGAGCAAACTGACAATGCTATAACTTCACTACCTTCAGTCTCCTTTCTCTGTTGCAAGTAAGAAACTTGTCGCTATAGATTACAGTTCTAATGTGATTTCCTGAAGGAGATTTAAATTTAGGTGTTAGTCCTTCAAAATACAGCACTTTAACAGACTAATCAAAAATGTGTGAATTGATTCAACCAGAAAACAGAGCAAATGGGACTAACTTCACTTCTTGAAGCTGTGACAAGGGATATGCTTATACTCTGTGCTGAATGTGAGTGTGCTGAGCACCCTGCAGAAGCCAGTTGAGATAATCTGTGTGACCACAGGTCATGTTCAAGCTGCATTAGAAGAGTTTCTTCTTGAAATTTGTCAGGCAGGGTCCCTGTTGGCTTAGCTGATGACTGTTGTGGTAGTTGTAACCAGGTTCTGGATGGTGACTCTTTCTGTACCATGAAATTCACACTGTCCCAAGTCTTTAACCTCGCCTGCATGTTAGTTTACATCTCTAAGAGGCTTGAATGCTACTCATTGTACTCTTTTATAGAACCCAGCCTTCCTTTGCTGTAGGTTAGAGAAGAAGGACCTTGCTACAGTAAATGAGGTCTTTGTATTTCTTGCTTTGTTATAAATTGAACATGATTCGATGTGCATAGGCAGTGTCAAATTCCTAAACACTCCCCATGGCTGGACATTTCAATGTCTACACTGGAAAACCGTTGTCATGGAGATTAGTGGGTTTGCTCATATTGATAGACAAATTATTAATTCTTAGCTCAGGTCACTTAAAGTACGAGGACCAAGGCTGCTTTCAACCTGAACCCCTCAGCTTATTTCGAAATGGGTGCCACAAATTTTTCAGTGTTAATGTTTTGGAAAAAAATTGTGATCTCTCTCCTGTGAGACTGAAGGTTGGCCTCATGAGCAGATAACACCGAAGACCTCTGTAACTTCTAACTCCTCCAGAATCACACTGGAATTCTAGTCTGATGGACATGTGGTACTCATGCTTCCTACGGTCACAGGGAGAGGAATAAAGAGATTTATAATGGCATTCTCAGCCAGGAGGCTGAGCACAAGATTGTTTGAGGCTGCCAGAAGAAAATACCAAACTTGGTGATTTTGGGTAAATCCTCATGTCAGGAACTTGTATGATCAACTCCAGGCTGATGGAATCTCTCACTATAGTGCAAAGCCCTAAACATTTAAAGGCAAGAAAGAGAAAAATGAATGTTCTTCCAAAAATTGAAAAAGATTTGGTTTTGTCTTTCTTTTTTTTTTCTTGTGGAGAACAGCTGGAGATGGAGGTCATATTCATCCCCTCCAATGTTATATTGCACAGTCCTTGCTAAGCCCTTTCCTTTCCCAGAAGATGCAAGCCCATAGGTATTCCTTCTCAGAAGAATGCTCCATCTTGTAGTCTAACACTGTGGAAGAACTTAAAAAGGCACAGTGAGCAATTGCTGCATTAAATACCTAAAGCACTCCTTGCAACAGAAGGAAAGAAATTCTCCTTTCAGAGATGTACCTTCACCAGTAGGACAGATTCTTACTTTTCTGATGTCGTGTCTTTTTAATTATTCCATGCAAAGCAGCACAGCTTGAACAGTAGGCTGGAGGCTAGGTCCTTTAACATAAAGTAAAAACTCAGTATTTATTAAAATTTACAGGCAATTTTCTTCTCACAGGTCAAAAAAGAAAGCTGTTTGGAGTTTTCTGTGTCCACAGTGTGGTCTTTAACTGACTGCTGTGCCCATACTGTAGTTCACCCTGTTTCGCCAATCTCACTTAAACAAGTGCGGAGGATATGTTGTTCCTTGTAGAAGGATTTTAGAACGTAATGAACGAGCCAGGCTTAGCAGGGCCTGTTTGTCCTGAGTGCTGCAAGATTAGCATGGTTTAGAGCTTGAAGTGTCCTTGAGGACGAGGAAAGAGAAAGAAGAACGGCTTCGCAAGAAGAAAAGGAATGTT